>CM056723.1:0-179672 GCA_029844215.1 Przewalskia tangutica | reverse complement strand
TTGGTTAGCCTGCTTTATTTCATATCTTTGAGTTTTTATTTCGCTGATTTTCTCGATGTATTATCACTAGGTGTCCGGTAAGGCACTGCCATGCCCGAGGTCGGGTCGTGACAATTACTGTCTCATAATCAGTCGATCTTCTCTTCTTCCCAAGTATCTCCTTCATGAATTTGAAATATGTGGGCATTTGTTCTAACGCCTCAACGGCGGGATATTAATGTGGAGTTTCTAAATACCTCCAAGAACTCGAGAACCGCTTGTCTACGGCCTTCTTTTCGAGTCTTTGAGGATAAGAGATTTTGCCGTATTCCTCAAAGCGCCAAAGTGGAGCTTTCATCGATGGCGGTCCTCAGTGACTCTCCTTTCCTACATCAACCGCTCTTCTCACACTCTTTCTCATTCTCCATCGCTGTCGGGAGCAACTCGCTCCAATCGCTCGCTTCTCAACAAAACTGCTCGCATCGCTTCTGACAACTCTCGTGTTGCTTGGGAGAGTACCGCGTCTGTTATTTACCACCTTCTCCGCTTGTCCCACTGCGTTTCCAAGTTCCCCGAGAGAGACCTTGTCTCGCATACGAACCGATTCTCGTGAATCAGCGAGTGTAAGCCGCCTCGCATCATCGTGATTCTCCGCTTGGGTAGGTTGTTACACCTCGTGAGTTTAAGACAATAAGTAAGGACGTAATTAAGGAAAATAGAATTCGAGTATTGGAAATTAATATACTTAAGGATGTGATTATAGAATAATTTTTGGTAATGACAAATGCGACGCCGGAAAATTCTTTAGTAATGGTGGTATATATACATATATAATTTCCGTTATGGATTAGTAAGGTATATAAGATACGACGATAAGAATTTAAGGCAACGAGTGTTGAGATTAATTGAAGGAGGGGTTAAGATTTATTACTTGGGGTTGTTTTTAACTAAGAGGGCATTAAAGAGGGCCAAAGTGTAAGTCTAAACAAGTATTTTCAGATTTTCTTAAAATACCAAAACCCTTCTATTCTAATTTCAATTTCATTCTAAACACCAAGTTCATCTCCTCCTCTCTCAACCCAAATCCGAAAATTGCACCATTCTTAGCAAGAATTGAAGTCATTCTATAACCTTCTTCCTAGATTAATCCATCTAACAATTAGAATCCCAAATAGGAACCAAAAACAGTGAGTTTTTCGGATTTTTGGGGCATAATTTTAGTCAACTTTGGAGGGATTTATATCCTAGTATATTAGGAGTTTTTGGGTGTTTCAAAAGCCTAAAATGAAGTTCGTCGAGTCTAGTTTCCAACGCAACAAACCTCTCGTCAATAGGACACTGGAGTAGAGAGTTACGGACGTTACAAATTCAGCTGACAGAATATTGGGCATTTCGCCACTGCTGCCCGCGATTTGAGCCTCAATTTTCGGATTTTCGAGACGAATTTGTGGAAGAAAATATGTTAGAATGTTGGGTTAACATTTTAGAACGAATGCATGTCAATTTGGAGTTGAGGAAGTAACAAAATTGGACAAGAATTTGATGCAAGTTGGGACAAAAATCGGGCTGGGCAGTGACGTTTTTGGGACTGGTTTGGTACCAATTTAAGGTATGAAATTCTTCTTTTTATGGAGTATTTGGAAGATTAAGTGATGTTGTAACTAAGGGATTAACTCTTGATAAAGAAAGAACTTGAAATTTGAGATTGCATGTGAATATTTTGGGGTGTTAATGTCGATTGATCGTTTTGTATATATGGGTTTGATTATTGTTGTTGTTAACATTATCACTAATTGCATGTTGAGAATTGAAAAGAGATCATGATGTTTAAGTTATAATTGGTTATATGAAAGTATTGAAACATGAATTGGATTTTAAGGAGTTAAGAAAATGAGCTTGGGTAATGTGGATATTGGCCGAAAACTTGCTTGAAATTATTGTGATGTATTAGGGGCTGTTTTTGTTAAGTTATAATGATGGAAAAATAAGTTATGAACTTATAAATACGTTGTGGTAATTGGAACACATATCTTAAAGAAATTAAAATGTAGTAAGGTGATATGTTGCAAACTAGAAGACTTGCACTCTTGATGGTTGTATTCCATAAATGTAAGGAGAAAAAATGCATAACTATGGTGTAAATAAAGTATATGGACTGATTTTGTGATATCTTGGAATTGTGACTTGTTAATTGGTATTGTTGTCATCTGTTGAAAATTGTGGATGTACATATAAATAGGGGAAGTGCTGCCCAAATTTTTATAAAAAAGGGAGTCGTTATTCAATATAAAGTATGCTAGTAATCATGTAATCGACTTTACATATTACCATTATTATAGGTTGAAGCACTAGACGAGACGTATTCTAATATTGAGTTGATTAGTTCGACTAAAAGGTATGTGAGACCTTTCCTTCTTTCTTTTGGCATGATTTTTATGAAAGTACGGCGGACGTACTTAACTCCTACCAGTTCAGTTTTAAAAATGATTATTTACTAGTGATTATGATTTCAGTAACAGAGTTTATGGTAATAATTTTATTGAGAGTCACATAATGATTTTAATTGCATACAGTTGCTCATGATATCTACTCGTGCTAAGTGTTACTATTTCACTCCACTGAGTCCCGGGCCAGGTCATGTTCGTGCGCAGCCATGCATCATTCATCGAGTCCCTCACTAGAGGGCCGAGACACGTTATATATATATATACAGATTACATCGAGTCCCTCCTTAGAGGGCCGAGACACGTTACGCGCGCAGATACAGATTCCATCGAGTCCCTCCATAGAGGGCCGAGACATGTTATACAGTTTTATATACAGACATGAGCATGATGATTTATGATTCAGCATACATGATATGATTTTCAGACAAGATTCTCAGTTTTATGAAATTTGATGACTGCTTTACTTGTACGCTTGTTATTCAGTTTCAGTATTTTATGTTTTACATACTCAGTACATTATTTCATCGATCCCCTTTCTCTGATGCCGTTCATGCCCGCAGGTTCAGGTGTTCAGATAGGTGACCTCCGCCTAGGATTTCTGATACTGAGAGCTCATTTGTTCCGAGCGGCTATTTTGGTACGCACCTTTATCTTTCACACTTATGCATATTTTGGGCACGACGGTCTGTCCCGTCATATGTCAAGATACACTCTTAGAGGTCTAGACGATTGTGGATTGACGCTTGTACCTTGTTTTGGGTTTTGATGTTATTATCTCGTGGCACCTTTGGCCGCTTGCTTATTTTGATTATGCCTTTGTGCACGTGATGTTGGTTGGTGGCAGCCTAGTCGGCTAGCCTATTATGACTGTTGTTTTGTTGTTGTTTTGGCAGCCTTGTCGGCTAGCCCATTTTAGGGAAATGTTGTAAAAGCAGTGTTGTGCTGTCGAAATTTCTATAGATCTCTGTATTAAATGGATTAAGAGTGACAGGTCAGTAATGACGTCCAATTAGGACGCTAGTCGCGGCCCGTCGGGTTGGGTCGTGACATAGGTGGTCTAAACTGTTGGGAAGATGTAGCCTGATTATGTGCCTGATGGTTTTGGTAATTACCTTGATATGGTGGCTGCTGGGCTTGGTCATTCCTTCACAAAAATTTGGGGTGATTTCTCTACCCCGGATTGTATGTGTTGGAGTTATAAGCGCGCTGAAAGTTCCCTACTGCTTGAACCTGCTTCATGGGAACATTATTAGGATCCACCGTTGTGCATCTGTCAAAAGAGTATGGGCCCCTGTAAATCTCACAATTCACCGGCATCTGGACTGTATTTACAGACATAATGTTCTGTTGCAGCTGCTTTTTCACCTGCGCATTCGATGCAGTGATAACATCTATCTCATGTATGCTCATAGTCTTCCTGCTACTCACTGATCTGTCATCTGCCCCTTGGTGATTATTCGCAGCCATGTCTTCTAGCAACTCATGTGCCTCATTGGCACTCTTCCTCGCGAACGCTCCCGCCAGAAGATCAATGATGGTACGAGTAGTACCACTCAAACCATTATAAAAAATGTGGACCAACATCCACTTCTTTATGTCATGATGTAGTCATTTTCTCTCGCAAACTCAATCACTCTCATGCATCATACAACGACTCTCCATCTACCTGATAGTAATTGTTCAACTCTCCCCTTGACTTTGCTGCCTTTGAAGGAGGGAAGAACTTTGCAAGAAACTTTTGGGCTAAATCCTGCCAAGTGGTGACGGAGTTGGCAGGCAATGAACTCCAACTCTTGGCTCTGTCCCTAAGTGAGAACGAGAAGAGCCTCAATCTAATGTCGTCTTCAGTAACGTCATTGTACTTGAAGGTGGCACACACCCGTAAAATTGGCAATGTGCATGTGGGGGTCTTCAGACGGCAATCCCCCAAATTGTACTGTGTTCTGGACCATGCTCAGGATGGATGGCTTGATCTCAAAGTTGTTTGCCCTATTCCGTTGAGCCCGATGACGATGTGTACCAAGAATCGTGGAAGAATGTAGTCCCCCAAACTTCTCTCTGCTGGGACCTGTATTGGCTCCCCTACATTCTCAGGAACCTCATTGTCCGCCCCATTCTGATTCGGTTGGTTTTCCATGATCACTGAATCAGATATCTTCTTGTTTACTGCTTTGTTGCAAGTTTTCTCAATTTCAGGATTAAAAGGAACAAGTGTATATGCTCCTCTTCTTCTTCGCATAAACTACGTCCTGAAATCGATCAATATCAACAATCAAATCAAGGCAACAGAGTTCTAAAAAAATAAAAATAAACACAACAAAATAAAAACCAAAGTAGACTTAAGAATAAATGGTTTGATATTCGAAGTACGTCAGTCCCCGGCAATAGCGCCAAAAACTTATTAGGCAATTTCCAATTTCTTGCGCAAGTGTACGTATCGTTACAAGTGTGGTAAGACCGAATATCGTCAACAGAGACTGATTTCTAATTACCGAACATCTATTCTAGGTTATCTATTTGGCAAACGATAAGTTGATTTGGTTTTTATCTAACACTAGTAGAGTAATTGCAAGAATGGAATTAAATTATTGAGGTTTAATCATGAAGGAATTATGACTTCCAATATCCTCAACTATCCACTCTTTTCAATCCTTAATGCAACTAGAATAACTTCTTCTACGTTAAGATAGCGGTTAACTAGACTGTCTTATATTCCGGTTAGGATATATAATCGCTCAACCCCAGTGCAGAACCCTTCTATATTTCTATGATAGGATTTACCACATAGGAGGATTAAGAACAATAACCTATAATGATACACAAGTATCGAGGTACTTTCGTCCGCAATTTTAACCTATGTCTATTCAGTTACAACATATTCAAATCTCTCCTCTCGGTTCTTGATTCTATATCATATAGATTATGATAATTGATCAATTAACTATCAGACATTCATACCAATATTGAATAAATCTTAATCAAGTGAAGAAGAAATCAAACTAATGCATTAATTCATGAAAGAGAGTTTCAAGCGATTCAATAGGAAAGTCATAATAAAGTGTTTAGCTCCTAGCCATAGACATGCTAAGAACTAATACAAATTCAAACATGAACTGAATTGAAAACTAAAGAAAGAAAAATTACTTAGAACTAGGTCTCCAATTGTAGTCTCCAAGGTTGTGATGTCTTCTGTGTTATGACATATGTGATAGGTTCTCCCCCAAAATTTGTCCCAAGGATTTATTTATGTTGTAAAAAACGTGTGCCTTGGACCCTTTTGCCCCTTGCCAATTAAATTTCGGATTGGAAATTCCCGCATCGGCACCGCGGTGCCGAAAGTACTGCGATTTCTCAGTATTTGTGGCACCGCGGTCCTACGATCTTTCGTCCTGATCTGGCAACTTTCATCATTTTTACTGAGCTCTTTTCGCTACTTTAGCTTCTTTTGCCATTTTGCCATTTAGAATCATGACTCAAAAGAAAGAAAAACAACCCTAACAAGACACTTATTTAAACGAAACTGGGAAAAATACTAACTAAAAATGACTCAAAAACGTATACAAAATACGCCTAACAGTAAGAATATTTAATAATTGTAACTTCTCGTAATTTTTGGTAATAATTTGAGCACGTAAACAAAGGAAATAGACCCGAGTGTTGGGAAAATTTTGTTATATTTACATATGCTAATAAGGAAATTAATATATAAAAGGATCTGATCTCGAAATGATTTTGGACATCTATTAATTATGAGTGTAATTGATTAATTGCGGGGTGGATTAATTATTAATGGGAGGGAGTACGTGTATCATTAATGGACATCATTTTGTCAAGACCACACCAATTTGACAGGTGGCACACGAGAAAGCCCCTTAGATGACTATCCTAATAAACTAACGTGGTGTCTGTGTTGGTGTTAACAATTAGTGGGTATGCTACTCCATTATCTACATTTTTTCCACTTCTCTTTCTGTTACCAAAATTGACTGAAAGCTCATCCAAACATCCCTTCATTCGTTCTTGCACCTAATTAATGACCTTTCATCCATGTATACTCTATCTATAGGGCGAAGATATTTCTAGGGTACTATTAGACAAATCAATTGAAGAATCTGGGGTTTATATTGTTATTTTTCTTGAAAAATTATGCATCATTAGCTATACACAAGGAGCGATTATTTGGGGCAGTATGTGTTGTAAAATATGTGTAGTGAAACAGGGACGGAAGAACTGAAAGAATAGATAAAAGAAGTTAGTCTGATGTTTGTTGAAATGAAATGATTTACACTCTCTCCTTAAGATAAAATTACATGTATATTATGGCTTAACGATAAGTGGATAATAGTCTCTCAAGATAAAACAACAATACTTTCTCAAATACAAGCCCAATACTTGAGAATCCTTATAGAAGAAACAAGAACAAGAGATTGCTAAAAGAAGAAGCAAGACTCTCAATAATTTCAGGATTTAGAGTTTGAGAATGGATGTCTAAATCTGATTTTGAGGGCTCTATTTATAGGTGCAAAGTTGTGATTCACAAGCTATGTGAATGCCTTAAATAGGTTGTATTGAACTCATCAAAAGTCACCTTGGTCATGCTAAGAGTTGGCTGAACCTTAGCCTTTCCAATGAGTGTATATACAGAAAAATCCGTCTGATTTTTGGTTCACTGGACCTAGAGCGCCGCGACCCTTAACTGGCGGCGCTGCGGCGCTAAATATGTCGTAACCATCATCGAGACACTAGACATCTGGCGCTGCGTCTCCTGACCCTTGACCAAGTAGCGCCGCGACGCTGTCTCGTCGTGGCTCGACGCCTCGGTGTTGTTACGGCGTCGCGACTCTTCCCCATTTTCCGTATTTTGTACATTTCTTCTTTTCTTATACCGTCGTGGGAGACACATCAATTTGGCCAATTAATCGTCCATCCTTACCTAACTTAAGAACACTTTAACTTGTGTACCAACATCTCTTTCACTACGTGAAATTTAGCTAGACGTTGTATGATGTATGCATGTGTATGGAAATTGCATTTCCGACATGCGGGGCCCATGTGTTCAAGTCATTAAGGACGGAATAAACTCAATTCCACTAGGTAAATTTTTAACAGTATGGAGAAGTGGACTGTTGTAATTAGAGAAAGTTTGCTCAGTGATTTTAGGTGTAGCACAAGGAATACACAACAACGTTCTTGTCACGACCCGAGCTCGGGCCCGCGACTGGTGCCCTACCTAGGCACCCTTACAGGTATACATCAGAGAAAATCAGCGGAACATACATGAAACTCATAACGTACATTTAACATAAAATAAACAACAGGCTAGCCGATAAGGCTACCTCCCTGGACATACATATATATACATAACCAAACGCAGTTACATCCTTCTTCTTTACAAACCGACCCATAAGATATGACTACAGACCTCTAAGAATTTTTGACATAACTACGGTGACGGGACAAGGCCCCGCCGTACCTCTGAATATACCTATCCATAATGACCAACTCCAGAACATTAGAGCTATCCCAAAATGCTGAACCAGGATCCTAAGCTCACGGATCCACAACTGTGTACCTAGACCTGCGGAAATGAACGCAGCCCCCCGAAGAGGGTCAGTACAACAAGGTACCAAGTATGTAAACAAGAAGTACAGTAAGCAATATCATAACTGTACACAGGAATGACAGGGGCAAGTATGAAAAGCAAACACCAGATCCTACCGTGTCATAAAACAATCAGAGTCAAATGTACCTTGTATCAGACTATCATCAGAATAACCGTACCACTCACATATGGAAGCCATGTCAAAAATCCGACACCGCCTCAACATATAATATCACAGAAGCATGCTCGTGGAATACAACATCACCGTCAGCATGTAACAAGTATAATGTACCCTACCAGTACATTGTGCCTTTTTAACAAAGAGAATGAACAAGAATAAACTTTGCCGGCTTTTAAAACAGGAAGCTTATGATTAACCTAGGGCCATCCGTCCGTAGTATCATTATGCAATCCTACTCCTGGGACTATTTCACCCGCATAGGCCGTATGGACCCGCATGAGGTAATCTCTCCGCATAGTCAGATCCGCAAGATAGCCGCATGGACCCGCATGAGGTAATCTCCTCGCATAGGTTATATCTGCCCGCATGGGACTGTTTCACCCGCATGAGCCCTACGGACTCGCATGAGGTAGCTTCCTCGCATCGTGGGGAGCAAATCCACGGAATATGCAAATGCAACAAGCCCGGGGAATGACCCCGTAATGAATAATATATCACAGGCACAACCGGCTAACATAATCACATAACATAAGTACAATCGGCTATCATAATCACATAACATAAGCACAACCAGCTATCATAATCTCATAACATAAGCACAACCGGCTATCATAATCTCATAACATAAGCACAACCGGCTATCATAATCTCATAACATAACCCGGCCTATGTGTAGGCTCGGTGTATCTCATAACATAACATTTTAAACCCCTTTTTCACTTCTTCTTAAGTCGTTATAACAACTTCCTATAAAGCTATTATAACAACCTTTCATTTTAGAGAACTTAAGGCACTTTTATTTCTTATCCCATTGGAGAAACTAAACCCAAAAGTACTACGTACATACATACTTAAAAAGAATCATGCAACTCCTTTTCCTTAAATCAACAAACGTATACTTTTAAAACTCAAGTTACATACTCTTTTGGAATTATTCTTCTTAACTCTTGAAATAAATCAAGAAGCCATACTTTTTAAATCATGTCATTCCTTCCTTTAAACATTAAATTCCATAACTTGAAAAAATAAAGTCTCATAATCTTTAAAGTAATTCGAGTTACTTATACTTTCATAATCAAGACTTATATATTTTCAAAATCAATTTACTACATACTTTCGAAATTCAAGTCTCACGTACTTTCCAAATTAATACTTTTATGAGTCGTGAATAGGTTATACTCGTTTATAACGATCTTTTCCATTGAGCCATGATCTAGAAAATGTAATACAATTTTGTCTCATCTTAGTTTCTATGCAGATGGAAGATTCTACTCATTTCAATGTAATTGATTACCGATACATTTTCATTAACGCTGCAATGGCTTGTTCGGTCCTTTTTTTTCATTAGTGAAGTAAGTTAGCAAGGTCAACTAGACTCCAATACTTCCTAACGACTCTTACCCAACATCCCCCATAAGACTTGGTAAGAACTTAGGAATATTCTAGACATGCCTTTAGCATAAAATCAATAACATGAATACTTCTTATGACAAGGAAAGTATACTCAATAACAAGTCATGTATACCCCCTAACAACAAGGCAAATATATTCAAATATCAAGGCAAGTATACTCCTAACAACAAGGCAAGTATACTTCAAATATCAAGGCAAGTATACTCCTAACGACAAGGCAAGTATACTTCAAATATCAAGGCAAGTATACTTCAAATATCAAGGCAAGTATACTCCTAACAATAAGACAAGTATACCATAAAAATACTCATGTCTATAGAAAGAATAAGTTCACATACCTCGTGACGACTAACCAATACGACAAGCAGCAAAATGCTCCAAAGTACTTCAACTTTTTTGGCTATTCCACCCTCCAAGTAGAATATGCCACTCGTAGTACTTCAACCTATAATGACGATAGAACTTCTATCAATATCATACTTTCTAGTATAAAACTTATACCAAATAATGCCCTCTAATTCTACGAAGAATTGGGCAGCACTTCCTTTGTTTCTACGTACTTTTTCACCTTTTCCAAGGCCCGTATTTCAATAACCAATACGCCACATTTAAGGCTCAACCAAACGGCTAACCAAAGGGGATTACACGCCTAACTAGACGTGTAAAATTCTGCCCCATAATTCATATATAATAGTCCATTATTATTAAGGCCAATCTCGGCTACAATAATGACAACATATAGTATTTTTTCAATTCTTTAATCCAAGTCGTTACTCCAACATTTTATATCCGTCATAACAATTACAACAACTAAATTGATTATCAACTTCAATGGCTAACATGCCATGTCTCAATTTTAACCCTAAAATTATCTTAACACTTATCAATCTTCATTCCTTGTATCACAAGTTCATTTATATACAACTACTATAACATGTAATATTCAATTACATTAGGAAGACAAAGATTATTACCTCAATAAGCCCAAAATATTCCAAGGATCTCGCCCACTTTAGCTCTTTTTCGCAACTCCTCTTCTATACGATCCAATCCGCAATTAATGACCTTAGAAGAGTCTAACCAACTTCTATTCTTGCTTTAATACCAAAAAGTGAAGAACACCTTAGGGTTTGTTTCAAACCCTAACCACGTTTCGTGAAGATTTAGGGAAGGTGGGAGTTCAATCTTGGCTAATCCCTTTGTTAATATCCTTCATCTAGTGTGTAAGAACAACACTTTTAAGATTCAACAATCCTTGCCTTTGGTTCTTGGCCAAATCGAAAATGAGAGAGAGAGAGAGAGAAGAGCAAGTATTTGGATGAGGCTTTGTGTAGAATGGCCAAGTCTTGCAAGACTTGGCCAAGATATAGGTTGTTCTTGTTCTACAAGTGGGGAGGGACACTTGTCGCCCTCCCATAGGTCCTCTACAACAAATATCTTCTAATTTTACACCATTTTCGCAAAAAATCCCGCCTCGGTGCCATGGCCCTGAAGCCGGCGCCGTGGCGCTGAAACTTCAGAAGATTCAGGACTTACGGAGCCACGGCCCTGAGATACGGCGTCGTGGCGCCTGACTGAAAACTGCTCCATTTCTCTTATGTCAGCTGAACTTGTAACGTCCATAACTTTCTACTCCGATGTCTTATCGACGAGAGGTTTGTTGTGTTGGAAACTAGACTCAACAAACTTCATATTAGGCTTTTGAAACACCTAAAAACTCCTAAAATAATAGGAGATATTTCGCTCCAAAGTTGACTAAAAAACATCTGTCCAAAAACATTATGCCAACTTTTTTTTTCAAATTCAAATCTTATTTCCTTTCGTACGTTCTCATCTCATTCTCTTGGAATTACGGGGTGTAACAGTTCTACTCTACTTTTAGGTTTGGGTTGGAGGTATGTTAAAGCAAATTATTTCTTCCTTTTGGCATGTTCCATATTATGAAATATGACTATGGTATTGTTCCATAATTTATTCTACTCCTAGAAGTTAAGAATAACCATGTTATTGATTTCTATGTTGAAAGCATGTCTAAATTGTTTCTAAGTCCTTAAAAAGGCATATGAAAAAAATGATAATGATATTCACAGTGTCGTCAAATGTACAAAGGTAATATGTCACCTGTTGAAATTGGAATATGATGTTGTCATTATTGCATTTTAATGTTCATTTGCATTGCATTCGCATATTACTCTGGACCACTTGTGTTATGCACATTACTATATGGTAAATATTGTATATATGTAGGGGATATGGGGAAATGGAAAGACGTTATATACGCACACCACCTACAGCTGGTACAGATTATCACAAAAGTGCCCTAAGAGGCCACATATCGTGCCTGTGTGGCCTAAATGGATGCATGTGTGGCCAAGACGATATGATATGAATGTCTGTGTGACCAAGACGATATGATATGAATGTCTGTGTGGCCAATATAACCAGATGCCCACAGAGGCAGTTGTGGGTAAGATGCATGTGTGGTCGTAGTATACCGCATGTGCATCATGCATGACATTTATGTATATTATGCCCACAGAGGCTGTTATGAAAAGAAAGGCGTCTGTGGCCATCAGTATACTGCATTGATCTTGCATAATATTTAGACATATGTACTAGGGCCCTCAGAGTTATGTACTGTTGATCAGTGTTTCTGTTTCAGATTTATGATATATATTGGCTATGTTATTTCTTATGTTTGACATACTGAGTACATCGACTGACATCCCTTTTGTCGGGGGACGCTGCGTTTCATGTCCGCAGGTTCAGTTAAAAAGAATGATGATTCACGCTGGTAGGTTGTTGGTTCATCTGATGTCGGAAAACTCTATTTGTTCCAGAGTTGCAGTCTAGTCTTGGTATGATATTTTGATGTCGTATACTCTTTAGAGCTTGTAGACAAGTATCCTGTGGATATTGGTTTTATATGGCCTTATCGGTCTTGGCGTGGCCATCTATATATGTATAAGTCAGTTTTCTGGTCAAGAGTTTTCATAATCATTTTCGGCTTAGTTCGTGCTTATTGTGATTATACAGTGATAGTGTGATTTGGGTACCCGGCGGGTGAGATCCTGGCGCCCGTCGCGGCCCTCTGATTTGGGTCGTGACAATAATGTTACAAACTATTTATTTAATTAACAAAGCTATGTACCATCTACCCTCCCTTTAGAAGCCTCCACCAGCTTAGAGTTGTATACAATGGTTGTCTAGTGCAGCGGTATACAATGGTTGTATATATATTGTGTTGAACAAGCTTAGCTTAATTAGTTTTGTAGTAGAGTACATGTTTTAATCTATCTTCCTCCGAGGCCAAGGTAATAAGGTGCACCAGTGTGCCTCAACCAGTCATTACCATTAATAAAGCGGTCAACTGTGTATTGAGCTGCTTCAATTGGGTTAAGAAGACGAAAGTTCTTGAAGCTCTTGTTCCTGTTATTGATGATAGCACCCGGCCCGCGGTTGGCAAACTCGTAGTAATGACATGTCTTCTCGAACGATGCGCCTTGCCATATCATCCAACCTTCTGGGCGTATGAAATCACCCAATTCGCTCTCCATGAATACCGTCGTTGCGTAGGCCTTCCAGGGACGACCCAAGTAAGACGCAAGTTGGAACCTAACTGGAAACAATTCTCTTTCTGGCACGACTCTGCAGTTCTGGAATACCACCCCACCTGGTTTACTCGCTATTTCTTTTCCATCGGCGGTGATAGTGTTGAACTGGTTATCCATAGGTTTCCTCGCTATGATCAAACTATTTTGGATTACCGCTGAGCCCCTGCCAAAGATGAAATCTATGGTACCGGAGATGACACAGTTGCGATAAAATTGGCGATGGTTTTGATAGTACAAGGTGTCTTGATAACCTTCAATGCTGCAGTCAAAAACAGCAGCCATATCACCGTTAATTCGAAGAGCCACAGCTTGGTGCCCTTGTGGACCAGCAGTGTTGCGGAAGGTAATGCCCCTAGCAACGAACCCATTGCCAAGAACAGCTGCCATGCATTTAATTATATACATCTAATAAGTAAATATACAATGACTAATGTAATTAAAAGAATTACTAATAGTAATACTTACCGAAAGTAGCAGTGTCTTGGGTGGGTATTTTCATGAGACCGAAGTTTCTATTTCCGGTAATGATGGTTTTCCCTGCTCCATCGCCATAGATAAAGACGTTAGGTTGCTTTTTAGAGATGATGATATGCTCGTCATAGATTCCAGCTTTGACATAGACAAAGTATTTGCCTTTATGGTTTTTAGGATATGCAGCGAGGGCAGCGGCGACGGTGTTGTACTGGCCACTGCCATGTTTGGCGACCACTGCATGAGGAGTTATCCTATGTCGTCCTCCTCCTGCTAAAAGCTTACGGTCGGCAACTGGGAACCACGTAGGGTAACCAAGGAGGCGACGGTGATTATTAGATGATGTAGTAATAGTGCTTGAGACGTTGAAGGCTTGGAGGACGGTTGAAATCTTTGCTACTATGTTGATTGCGTTGTGGGTCAGCTGGGTTGCATTTCGCATGCCATTTTCTAAGTCTTGTTTGTATTCAGGCTTGTCGATACTATCGAGGCACATACTTTGATAGGAGTACACCGCACCCAGCCAGTTCAACAATTCACTCACACGATCCCCGAGGGAATGCAATTCGGTATCCCCAACCATAGAGTAGGAATCCTGGAGTTCCTCAACCGCAAATTGCAACAACTCTTTACAATCCTCTACAACCATGTGATTGTAAGGATCTGTTTTATTGTCGATAGGATTCTTTTCCACCACCGCTAAAGATTTCTTGATTTCATCCCCCGTGACTTTCAAGGAAGCCAAGAGGTAGTCTTTCATCGTAGCACTATCGTTCTTAGCCACTGAATCAAGGCTCTTAAAACAAGGTATTTGAAATTCCGCAGGTTTACAAAACTCCAAAATGCTTGCCTTCATTTGGACTTTGGTGCTTTGTTCAGCATCATCTTTTGAACCTTTGTGCAGGGCGATCGCCACTCCCAATACCACACCGACCACAAGAATCAAGGATACCAACGAAACCACTATTTTCCCCACCATCTTTAATTTAACGTAATCGACTTCGGACTATATATATTGAATTGAACTACGTACTAATTATAAATGACTATATATCCGACCGGGACAGGGAGAACATACATGCATGCATGTAGAAAAACACAAGAAACAATTAATGGCGCGGACGTAAGAGGTTAATCCTCTAGTTGGTCACGTTGGTTGTTTATTGAAACATAAGAAGATGAATGAATTAACAATCATGTTATGAGGAGCTTTATATAACGTTCAGAAGAAAGAGTATGATTGCCTAACCGACGATTGGGCAAAGATGTTTGTGGTATGAGTTATTCAATGACTTCGTGGCCATCCATTGTAGTGAATAATGGTGAACCGCTAATAGTAGTAGTACTCCAACAACATAACTAGTGAATTTAAATAGAACATCAATAAATTTAATTAGAAATAATATTTTTATTAATTTAGTTCGAGATAAGCAAAGATATACTAACTCTTAACGTATATGCATGTAAAAATTGTTTATCTATGCTTTGGTGAAATCACGAATATCTATTCCCTTAGAATAAAACAAAAAAAAGTGAAAGAGTTCTCTTTTCAACTTTTTTTATATATAATATTATTATCCCACTGGGCGATTTAATAGAGTTGGTGGCTTAATATTAAATGTCAATGAGAATATTCGAAGAAATTCATATCTATTTTTATTTTTGGTTCATTTTTCTAGAGGTGCAAAATAAAAATTGTGAAAAAATAGGTGTTTACGATATATATTTTATTTATAATTCATTTTTTGTAGCTTATTTTGACAACACTAATATAATTGATTTTGAAAAATATCTTATCAATAGTTAGGTGAAGCTGCGTACAACAGACCTATGTGACCCGATTTTTTTTCGGACTTCACGCATAGCGGGATCGGACTGTCTTTTTTTAAGTTAGGTGAGGGGCACGCGGTAACTCCATATGCTAATCACTGTAATTGGAAGCTAATCGTAACGAATATTTAATGCTTTGTCTGTTTGATGGGGGGAAAAGTTAAAAAGTATATAATTCCACACAAATTCCAGAATACCAAAATGCCCTGCTAAGCAGATAGGTCAAGGAGTGGTGTGTGCTTTAGCGGCTCACTCCCACTTCTTATATAGGAATAAGAATATCTTTACAAACAGTAACTTCTCATAAAATTTTACATTGCCTGTTTAGCATTAGAAACCTCATTAACATACAAAAGAAATGAAGAAGAAAGGAGAAGCAAGAAGAACATCTCCATCTAAGTGGCATTTCCGGAACCTGGCCTTCTCTAGCACCACATTCTTGCCAAATTTAAGGTTGGCGCGGTCACTGAAAGAGGGGTTTGCCAATTGGTGATATCAACTATTAGAGGTATAACCACTAAACTATATTAGAAAACTCCTAATATTAAGATAATCTTAAAAAATATTAAAATATTATAAACTCAAACATAGCATTTATGATATTGAGAATTCATACTGCCGACTCCATACCAATTAACTTTAGATTGAGGCTTAATTGTTGTATTTTCATGCACGGAAGACGCATGCATTGTCACATCCTCTTGGACTTTCTCCTTTAAAAAAAAAAGGAGAATTGACCCCCTTGGGTTGCCATCAAAGTTTCCGCCTTTGATTTGTTATCTCCTTAATTTGCTAAATTGTGTGCCTGCCTCATCTCTTGATGAGTTCAATATATCACAGTTCATACACCGCTTGAGATTATCTCCGCTCCCCAACTGAGTCCCTTTCAACATCTCCCATAATGTGTTCTACGCTATTGAAAACTAGATTCACATAAAATATGTAATGCATAACTAAAATAACACCAATCACTATCTGATTGACTAAACAAATACCAATTGCCGCATCAAAAGCACACCTTTTCCAATAGTACACTGTATTCCAATTAAGTGTATGCCTTCTAAGGAGCCTTGCTCAGCTAAAAGTTGTCTTATGTTTTCTTTTAGCGGTAGGTCAGGGTGGGCGTAAAACCAAATGGTTCTTCTGTACACCCTCCGAACTTCTTAAACAATCAAAATAGATTGTCTTCGCCACCACAGAATTGGACAAAGATTATATTGAATGACGCAACCGATAAGCTTAACGACTTGTTTCACCAGTTAACGTGAACGAAGGCTAAAAACTGCTTTCAAAACCAAAACTTGATGACCTCAAGACTTAGTTATGCTCGTGGACACTTACAGACCAAGAGTGTGCTTGGACGCACTTGAACTGATGAATTCCACATATATAAATGATTCCAAGCTCTTGGTCAATAAAACAGTTTAGCAACAGTTCAGCCATTGTGCTAACATTACCGGGCCTATACCGAAGAACTGAACCCGAACCGAAGTATAAACGCACACCCCTAGCGGCAGGGCAATGACTTCCCAATTCCAACATAAACCCTGTTTTTGTAGCCAGTGATGGGCTAAAGGCAGCTTTTCAGCAATCAAAATTTTATATTTTCTCAATATCACCAACCAAGAGAAAGGAAGAAAATGAAACAAAAGTAAAGAGAAACATATATTAAGCCAATACTTTTGAGATCATCAATCCCACTCAGTGTCCCACAACTGTTTGGATTCACATATTACGTTAATGTTTATAGCACAATAATACAATGGCTGAAATGCAAGGAATAAAGCCACTCAACTGAGCATGCTGCATATAAATTTTTATTTTTGGTTCATTTTTCTAGAGGTGCAAAATAAAAATTGTGAAAAAATAGGTGTTTACGATATATATTTTATTTATAATTCATTTTTTGTAGCTTATTTGAAAACACTAATATAATTGATTTTGAAAAATATCTTATCAATAGTTAGGTGAAGCTGCGTACAACAGACCTATGTGACCCAATTTTTTTTGAACTCCACGCATAGCGGAACCGGACTGTCCTTTTTTAAGTTAGGTGAGGGGCACGCGGTAACTCCATATGCTAATCACTGTAATTGGAAGTTAATCGTAACGAATATTTAATGCTTTGTCTATTAATCTCTCCAAATTCTTCAACAGCTTGTTGTAGTTCAGGTTCCACAATCTGCTCACCATTCCTCGTAACTGGGTCACTTGGTGGACTTTCTTGAGGTGTAATGGTTACCATGTCCATCAGTTGCCCGATTTGTGGTTCTCAATTCAGAATCTGTTCCATTGGTGTTTCCAAGTTCTGAAGAGAGAGTCTTACTTCCACCATGAATTGAGTTTGGACGGTTGTGAGTGCCAACAATGCTGCTCTTAATTCGTCTGGATCCTCGGATGGGGCCTAAATCTGTGGCTGTTGAAATTGCCCTTGAGAATTATGGCACTAGGTGAGCTTGAGTAAGGCTTCCTGCAGCTCATTTCGATCTTCCTGTGGAGCCTGTGGGTTAACTTGCTATTGATGATACTGCTGCTGTGGATAGTAGTCGTAGTATTGCTGCCCTGATAGTAGTCCATGTGCCCTTTTTTTTTTTACCTACAAAATAAGAAAAACACAAAAGTGATAGAAAGATGCTCGCAGAACAAGTTAGAAACTTGTTCCTGGAGAATCCAAATTAGAAATAAAATAACATAACCAAATATATACAAACCAAATTAGAAATAAGAATAGATAATTCGATATTGAAAGTACGCCAGTCCCCGGCAACGGCGCCAAAAATTTGATCGCGATTTTCCACACGCTTAACACAAGTGTACGTATCGTTACAAGTAATATAGTCTAGGTAAGACCGAATATCGTCCTCGGGGATTGATTTTCAATTACCGATTATCTAAGCTTTAGTTTCTATTTGGTGAACGTAAATTGATTTGGGTTTTTAGACTAATAATTAAAACTACTGCAGGAAATAAGTGATTAGCATATGTTTTATTTTTGGTTCATTTTTCTAGAGGTGCAAAATAAAAATTGTGAAAAAATAGGTGTTTACGATATATATTTTATTTATAATTCATTTTTTGTAGCTTATTTTGACAACACTAATATAATTGATTTTGAAAAATATCTTATCAATAGTTAGGTGAAGTCACAGACAATGTGCCTATGTGACCCGATTTTTTTCGGACTTCACGCATAGCGGGATCGGACTGTCTTTTTTTAAGTTAGGTGAGGGGCACGCGGTAACTCCATATGCTAATCACTGTAATTGGAAGCTAATCGTAACGA
The DNA here is from genome assembly GCA_029844215.1 of Przewalskia tangutica. Lineage (NCBI taxonomy): Eukaryota > Viridiplantae > Streptophyta > Magnoliopsida > Solanales > Solanaceae > Przewalskia > Przewalskia tangutica. The sequence continues at coordinate 160,852 of CM056723.1, read as the reverse complement.
ATATTTAATGCTTTGTCTGTTTGATGGGGGGGAAAGTTAAAAAGTATATAATTCCACACAAATTCCAGAATACCAAAATGCCCTGCTAAGCAGATAGGTCAAGGAGTGGTGTGTGCTTTAGCGGCTCACTCCCACTTCTTATATAGGAATAAGAATATCTTTACAAACAGTAACTTCTCATAAAATTTTACATTGCCTGTTTAGCATTAGAAACCTCATTAACATACAAAAGAAATGAAGAAGAAAGGAGAAGCAAGAAGAACATCTCCATCTAAGTGGCATTTCCGGAACCTGGCCTTCTCTAGCACCACATTCTTGCCAAATTTAAGGTTGGCGCGGTCACTGAAAGAGGGGTTTGCCAATTGGTGATATCAACTATTAGAGGTATAACCACTAAACTATATTAGAAAACTCCTAATATTAAGATAATCTTAAAAAATATTAAAATATTATAAACTCAAACATAGCATTTATGATATTGAGAATTCATACTGCCGACTCCATACCAATTAACTTTAGATTGAGGCTTAATTGTTGTATTTTCATGCACGGAAGACGCATGCATTGTCACATCCTCTTGGACTTTCTCCTTTAAAAAAAAAAGGAGAATTGACCCCCTTGGGTTGCCATCAAAGTTTCCGCCTTTGATTTGTTATCTCCTTAATTTGCTAAATTGTGTGCCTGCCTCATCTCTTGATGAGTTCAATATATCACAGTTCATACACCGCTCGAGATTATCTCCGCTCCCCAACTGAGTCCCTTTCAACATCTCCCATAATGTGTTCTACGCTATTGAAAACTAGATCCACATAAAATATGTAATGCATAACTAAAATAACGTCAATCACTATCTGATTGACTAAACAAATACCAATTGCCGCATCAAAAGCACACCTTTTCCAATAGTACACTGTATTCCAATTAAGTGTATGCCTTCTAAGGAGCCTTGCTCAGCTAAAAGTTGTCTTATGTTTTCTTTTAGCGGTAGGTCAGGGTGGGCGTAAAACCAAATGGTTCTTCTGCACACCCTCCGAACTTCTTAAACAATCAAAATAGATTGTCTTCGCCACCACAGAATTGGACAAAGATTATATTGAATGACGCAACCGATAAGCTTAACGACTTGTTTCATCAGTTAACGTGAACGAAGGCTAAAAACTGCTTTCAAAACCAAAACTTGATGACCTCAAGACTTACTTATGCTCGTGGACACTTACAGACCAAGAATGTGCTTGGACGCACTTGAAGTGATGAATGCCACATTTATAAATTATTCCAAGCTCTTGGTCAATACAACAGTTCAGCTATTGTGCTAACATTACCGGGCCTATACCGAAGAACTGAACCCGAACCGAAGTATAAACGCACACCCCTAGCGACAGGGCAATGACTTCCCAATTCCAACATAAACCCTGTTTTTGTAGCCAGTGATGGGCTAAAGGCAGCTTTTCAGCAATCAAAATTTTATATTTTCTCAATATCACCAACCAAGAGAAAGGAAGAAAATGAAACAAAAGTAAAGAGAAACATATATTAAGCCAATACTTGTGAGATCATCAATCCCACTCAGTGTCCCACAACTGTTTGGATTCACATATTACGTTAATGTTTATAGCACAATAATACAATGGCTGAAATGCAAGGAATAAAGCCACTCAACTGAGCATGCTGCATATAAATTTTCCATCTGACACCACTAGCTTCTCCCCTTTAATGACTGCATCTAGTGGTAGAGGACTGAAACTCCGAGATGGGCCATAAAAATGAGGAAAGACATTTGAGTCATCGACAGCTTCATAAACCAACCCATTCCCAAGCTGCAACAAAATAAACCCTATCATAACAGGAAAGCTTCTCTAATCTGTTGATCGAACATATTATATTTAGATTAGAAAAGCCAAATAAATCTTGATTGTATTATCAAGGGAAAATGGTCAAATATACCCCCTCTACTTTCATTTATTGGTTAGTCTTGTCCTCCGTTTTACTATCCGGCTATTTATATCCCCGCTGTTTCTAAACTTCACAAAAGCACCCCTAATTTGATGGATTCCCTCAAATCGACCTCAATTCCCCAATTTCACTTAATATAACCCGATTTACTACCTATTTTAACCCGACCCACTAAACTAATTGAACACTATTGCTTATGTATTAGAAATCTGATCTGAGTTTGATTTAGACATCAAATCGACCAGCTGTTGGGTTCGAAGGGATAATTGTTTGTTGAGCTGTGAAATTCGATCCTTAAGCTGCTGCGTTTGGAAATTCGAAGTAGGAAACCAACTGGGTATAGTAGTTTTGGATCTGAGAACGTGAATAGAACACTGTTGGGCGGAGTTGAAGGCCTAAAACACTATTGAAGCCCGATTGAGCTACCTGGGTTCTTCGAATAATCAGATATGGAGGTTCGAAATTTTTTCTAGTTGACGTTCCTTGTGTAAATCTCTTGGGAGCAACTGTTAAGAGGTTTTAAGTGTAGTAGCTACTATATTGGAGCTCAAAACTTGAAGAACCAACCAAGAAAACTCCATTGACAACCACTAATGGAGCTTGAGTTCAACTTTCGGATTTCCGCAAACGAGCTTCGTTTCGAGTGGACATTATTGCAAAAGATCGTGAACGTCTTGGGGAGTTCATATATGAAATATGGGGTTCCCTAAAAAGATTTGAGGCGGTTTTTGAGTGAATTTTCAATGCAAATTAGTGGGGGAAGAAAAACACAGCAGAATTTAAGAATTAGCCACTCAATTTCACTAAGACCACAGCAGAATTTCAATAATAGTGGGTCAGGTCGGGTGATAAGTTGGTAAATGACCAACTTATTCATGTTTTTTCTGGTGTTTTTCCGTAAGGGTGATTTAATAGCCTAAACTAACTTGTTTTGTTGGATTTCAGTTAAAGGGGTGTGAAGAAGATATATGATAGAAAGGAGCAAATTAAGGAAGATCAGGGTTGATATTGAAGATTGGAATTTGAAGGCAGAACTTGAAGATAATTGCTGAATGTTCGTGCCAACAAACTATGTTCGTAGTCACATACTTGAAGAAAACAAAATGGCTGAAGAAAATGAGTTTCTGCCTCACTCCACAAAGTATTCCGTGCTCCACGAACTACCCAATGCCCAGATTTTGAATAATGAAGTTTGTGAACACGAACTCAGTCGTGGACATGAACTACCCAGGTGGCACATTTTTGTCTGAAATTTTGATGGGCTTTAAATAGAAATTTTTATGATTTTCCTCATTCATTCTTGCTTTTGTTCTAGTGAAAGAAGACTCCCTTTTGTTATTTTGGCAAGGATCAAGTGGAAGTCAATAGAGTTTGCATAACTTTTCTTCTTTTAGTCTGACTATGTTTATTTCCTCTTTGATTTCTCTTTCTTTTCTATTTATTATGAGTAGCTAAACTTTAGATTTTAGAATAACGGTGGATAAAGCTAACCAATAAATAAAAGTAGAGGGGTATATTTGACCCTTCTCCCTATTATCAAATATGGTGATCAACATTGTACAAGAGGAAAAAAGTCCGCTCTCATAAATGGTGAAGTCAAGAAGGCAAGACTACTAGCCTTTTTGGCATCGATTTGTAGCAAGTATAAATCATCCTTAACATTCAGGAAAAAATTCAGTAAAGTTGGTTGAACCTGCAACTCAAAATTTTCAAGTCAGTGTGATGAAAACAGACTCAACTAAATGCAATCTAAAGATAAAAATTAACTGTTCTCTAAAATATGCAAAGTTACAACTCTACTATTAAATTAGATCATTTTTATCCGCAACACATTGAGCCCTAGAACACCAATTGAACTGATGATTTTTAAAAGCTTTAAGGATCTCTAACTAATTCTGAAAGTATTTCACTTTAAACATGTAGTATAAGTTCCTGCAGATAGTCTTCTTTTCTTCTTTTTCCAGTCAGGAGTTTTGATATTCTGGTGGCAGTTGAGACCAGTGTAATAAAAAAAAGCGAAAAGTGTTAAAAAGCTCTAAGGTCCCGGCGGAAAGCGCAAATAAAGAATGGGATTTAATGAAAAAAAGCGCAAATGGAGAAAACTATATATATATATGTTTAGTCCCAGCAGATATATATATATGTTTAGTCCCAGACAAATAACAATAAGCATAAATAACAATATATGAACAAAAAAATTGAAAAGAATTACGATAAAGTGAAAGATCAATTGTTTAGTATCTCCTCTTCAGGAGATGCTCATTAGCAAGGATACGTATGTCTTAGAGCCTTGATGACGACATTGAAACACACGTTAAGCGAGGCGAAGCACTCAACATGTTTTGCACCTCGCTTCAGGGCTTAAGCGCGCCTTTGACAATACTAGTTGGGACCACAAATGCTAAATCATGAAAGTACTCCCTAATTTGCATGTCATAATGATTTTACATGCTTTACAAGAGAAAATCACTACGAATTTTATCAATAAGGAGTTCAAAACATTAAGTGCTCACCTTGAGCCGAGGATCTATCGGAAATAGCATATCCACCTCTCAAGGTAGAGGTAAAGTCTGCTTACACTATACCCTCCGGTCCCTCCCCAGACCCCACTTGTGGGATAATACTGGTTATGTTGTTGATGTTGTTGTTGAGTCTAAAGTTATCTCATTCTTGAGTATAATTTGTTAATGTACTTTGTCCATCGTATGTCACACTTCCCAAAGTAAGAAATAGATAAATGAACAACTGACGCAATAAGAACTTCAAAATTATATTATGTGCGAGGTATAGTCTCATGTTAGGTGATTATTAATCAACAAACAAGTAGCTCTAAGACTAATTAAAAGTTATTTTTGCATTCACTTGGTAGAAACTAGAAATTTAATTCATGATTAAACATGAAAAATAGGGGAAGGGAATCCAAAACAATTTCCTTGATAAGATAATTCTCATTTCTAAATTTGATTTTTCTTGTATTCTCCTAGTTGAAATTAAAAATCATACCAGGCAGAGTTATCATGGATAGAAATCAATCCGCATTTTTACCAGCCAGAGTTATCATGGATAATATTATACTTTTCATGAGCTTGTGAAGGGTTATGGAAGGAAGGTGGTATCTCCAAGATGCAGGCTGAAAATAGATACGTAGAAGGCGTATGACTCTCAAGAATGGGAATTCCTCATAAAGCTCTAATAGCTTCGGAACAATCTGTTTTCCACAATCTGCAGGAGGGTTGAATAATCTGGATATCAAGATCTGGAACTCAGCTGCAATATGCAAATTACTGTGGAATCTTTGTTGCGAAAAAGATAAGTTGTGGATTCATTGGGTGCATATCTACTATAGTAAAGGCAAATCAATCTGGGACACCAAGCCTCATGGGTGGTGCAAAAAATACTGAAGACAAGGAAGTTTGTTGAAGAAGAAGGCTATAGCGAGGACTCTCTTCTGGCATTGGAAAACACTCTCTATCAGGCATATGTATACTATACTCAGATGTGACTTTCAGAGGGTCACATGGAGAAGACTCGTGTGTGGATATTCATTCTAAGGTTGGCAGCACATGAAAGGTTACAAGAAAAGGATCGGCTAGCTAAACGGGGGTTGGTTGAGAATATGAGTTCCGCTTAGTGTGATACTGTTGCAGATGAAAACAACTCCCATTTGTTCTTCATTTGTGCTACCTCTACAGCAACATGGTCCAAATTACTTAAGTGGCAGCGCTTTTCCAGAGCACCCATGGAATGGCAGCCTGATCTTGAATGGGCTCATCTCATTTCAGGGGAAGAAGTGCTAAAGCTGAGGTGTATAGAATGTGTTTGGCCACTGCAGTTTATTTCCAATGGCAAGAAAGGAACATTGGAGTTTTTCAGCATAAATAGAGAAGTCCAACTGCTATTGCTAGACAGATAGCATAAATAGATTGGCTAGGACTTTGCAGTTGTTAGATTTCTATCCAGACTAGTTTTGATAGAAGTGTAGACAGGAACACTTGTAATAGGGATGAAATACTGAGATAGGGAAGAGGGTAGGGAATAGAAGACAGAGGAGCTTGAGGCCTAGTGCTCACTCTGATTCGTTACTTCTTGTACTGTACAGTTTTTCAATTGGTAAATAATATACTAACCAGAAAAAAAGATTATCACAATTTTTACTTTTGGGTTATTTAAATATTGGGATCACTTACCCAACATGAAAACTTATGTCTTATAGTATTCAATACTTAATATATACAATATCACAGAAAACATGCAATAGTACGAAGTTATTATTAAAAGGTGAACTTTACCAAATTCTGGATTCACTGTCGTTATAACACGATAAAATTTCAAAGTTTACCTTAATAATCAGATTGCGCCACGTGAGACAACTTAATGTGGGAAAGAGGGAGAATCATAAAAAGCATAACCATGTTATCACTAAGCATGATTCCTAGGTAGACCATGTTCAGCCATATATAGATGTTTGAGAGACCAAATAATGTGTTTCATATTCAAGGTACTATACGTCAATGGCCCAACCTCCTTTGAGCTAAACTAAACTCCAGTCTTGCTTCGCTTTAAAGTCTCTAGTCGCTAACAGATCCTTTTCACTAATCTATTTCTAATCTATAATGGGTCCTTTATCTGTGAAACTATGACGATATTTTAACTCACCGTGTCAAGGTGGCCTTTGGCCTATATGAAACAAAAGTGCTACACCACTTCAACTTTTTCATGCAAGAAAAAGTTCAGAAAAGGATAAAGAAATCTAAGGAGAAGAAGAAACAGTAATATAAGAATGAAAACCTCAAGACCAAGAAATTACTTCCAAAAATAAAAAGCCTAAAACATTAGTATTTACCATCGTTGGCGTTTCCAAAAACTAATCCTAGCAATAATTAAGTCTAGAGATAAGGGTTTAATCGGAGTAATCACGAAAAACATAGACTCCCATTTTTTCCTTAACCAAAGATGCGGAGAACAATGAGTCTCGGTGACAATGACCTAAGAACTGACACTTAGTATCGTAATTAGATGAAGGAATGCAAGCCTTGAGAAACGACACACACACTCTTCCCAAAAAAAAGTCAATACACTTAGATTTACTGGATTTGTTGCTAAATTATTAATATTAAACCTGAAACTCTCGGCAAATAGCTAGTGTCCCAAAGAAATTGATATACAGATAAAGGGTGTGGAGTACATATGGTGAGTAATAACAATGGTTAAAGAGCCTAACATAGCTAAGTTAAGAGAGAGTAGAAATACTACACAATAACTCAAACCAACAAAATAAAAACTAATCGAATTTTACCCAATTTCTTGTTTCGCTTTATGCTTACAAAGCGTCTATTTCTTGTGAAGATAATCCACAACATATGGGTTAGGGCGAAGCTCAACAAATAACTTTTAACCTTCAATTCAAAATAATAGCAAGCCACAACATATGGGTTAGGGTGAAGCTCAACAAATAACTTTGTTCATTTTACTTTGATTTTTTTGTTGCATATTTGTCATAAATTTCCATGATTAATCTTCCTATATTAGGCCAGGGATGAATCGAAAAAGAAATATTTATTTTACAACACACCCCGATGCTGAGTTGGCCTCCACGCGCCTGTTCTCGATTGATTTAAATATTTGGCCAACTCAACATCGAAATGTGTTTTAATACAAAGGGAGTGATAGTTTAGGTGGGTAAAGGGAAATGGATAGTTGAGGTATGAAACTCGCGAAAAAGTGATACTTTAGGTGTGGTTTTTACCATTAACTCTTATTAATATGTATACCTCGATATTCAACCATCTCGACCTTGTCAATAGTCATCATACGATGATCCACATTGATCATTCACATAAATGTGTACTTTATTTATAGCTTTGTTTTAATAATATTGATTTTATTTTTACAAAATTGCGTACTACATGACTCGCATACACGTGCAACGCACGTTCGGAGAAACTAAATATCTATACAGGTTTAGGGACCTTGTGGGTGCACCAGGAAGAAACTAAAAGACACAAGGCTAAACCTCAAATTTATAAATCATTCTCAACCCCCTCAAACACTTTTCTAGACCTTATGCTATGGAAGAAAGTTTTCCAAACCCTCATAAGGATTGAAAACCTAGCTAAATCAATCATTCAACAAGCCACGAGACTGTTGTGAATTGGCTATATGAATTCTCAACATCAATGAATACAACTCTCATTTACTAGAATAATTACATGACCTCGTGCTTCCAACCACCAATTCTAACAACTACTCAGATCCCAATTGAGTAGGGAAGTCCTAAATAAAAATATAAAAGGCTATTTAAGCAAATTAAAATAAATTACTTTTAGTATTACTGTTGTAATATAAGCTACTATTCTGCAACTTAAGCTTTCAAGGCCCTTATTTCTTGTCAAGCTAATTCATGCCAAACCATCAACTTCCAATCAATTTCATAACATTCTACTCCTACTGAGCCATTCTCTAATATCAGCTAATATATCCTCTGTGGGTGAGCGGCACAACGGAAACTCCAACCATCATAATATAAATGAATACAACAACATACCCAGAAGAGAAGAGAACCGACCTGGTAGAGCTTACTGAGATGTATATAGCCAGTGGTTCGGTCAAGCTCCCCACCAAAAGTGCTGCCTGTTCTCTGCAGCAATTCCCACTCCTCCATCGTACTGATTCGGTACACCAAATCTTCACTTCCCTCTCTCCCACTCATCCCTCCACCACTTCTTTACCAAAATGGGTAAGGGTCAAGCAGCGTTTGGTACGAGAATTATTCTTCTTTTAAAATATATTTTTATTTGGACAACACTTCAAAACCTAAGGTGTGTTTGGTACAAAATATTTTCTTAAAAAATAAGTGAATTTCTTATTTATTTTTTAGAATTTTGGGTCGGGTCAAACGCCTACTAAATATACAGAAAATGATCAAATTTGTCCATGTACTCTAAAAAAATAAAAATTTGTCAATTATCACTATATCCTAGGACTCCGATCAGGGTTGTAAAGAGAAAGGGGGAGCATTAAACTCGAGAAAAATTCATACTTTTATTTTTAAAATAACCATTATTATCAATTACAGGCGTCAATCTTGAAATTTCTTAGGAAAAAGAATCTTGAGATTTGTTTTTTTTTTTTAAACTTGAAACTCTTAGAAATAGCAAGGGAAACAGAAAGAACATGTAAGATTAATGTGTGACAATACGGTCAAGTAATGAGAGGCTTTTCGTTTCAGTTTTGATTGTCTGGTAGTTATTATTTAGGTGTGAAGAAAATTTCATATTAAAAGTTAGCTTGTTTGATTTTTTCTATGGCTGTCCAACAGGGTGACGCCGACCCGACCTCGCCCTGCCCCGACCCTGACCTCATCCTGATCCCGTCTGACCCGATATCGGGATCGAATATCGATATCGGTTTTGGTACGGGGTCTGGAATTTTCCCGACCCAACCCGCCCGCCTCGACCTCGACCTCGACCCCTACCCTTGCAGGTTTCACAACGGCTATTTCACAATTTTGCCGTTGTGCAACGGCCAAATTTCACCCCCTACCCTCTTAATATTTATTTTTAACCCATAAGTTATTATATTAAGAGGTCAGAGCGGGACATGAGGTTTAAAATGGGAAAAGGTCAGAGCGGGACAGGAGGTTTAACTACGCATTTGCTAAGATTTCACAAAGCTAGGTGGGAGAAATACATGGCTAAAAAAGCGGGTGCGTCAATGCCCTCTTAGTCGGGACAAGGTTCATATACTGCCCCGGATCAGGTACAGGGTCAAATTGACCCTGTCACGCCCTTTTCCGACTGCGACATTATTAAAACTCCTTGTTTAAGAAAATGTTTAGAAAATAGAAAATATGCTAATCCTAGCGAATCCTGCTTAGAAAAATGTTAGAAAATAAAATGCTAAAAGGTGCTAAAATAAAAGTGCTAAAAATGCTAAGATGCTAAAGTACTAAAGGGTTCGTGGAGTCGCCACCTAATTAGTTTGGGTGAATTAGGACATATGAATGTCAACTAGGTTAGAGTCAACATTAACTCCATTTTAGTGGTCTGCAAAACTTTATGTGAGATTCTGGGCAAGGGTTCTTTATTATCCTAAAGGGAAGGGGTTAGACACCCTAAAGGATCCGCTAACTTGCGGTTGTCCGTTCAAACCTAGGGTAATTATTATTGCTAAGAATGCATGTTTTGAAAAGTATTTGAGAAAGAACTTTGTAGGAAAAGAAATGTATCCTTGATGAAAGAAAGCCATAAGATTCGTCTATAAAAGATAAGTTAATTTCATATGAAAAGTATGCATCCTTATAGGAATATTTCGTTAAATGAAGTATATAGGATATTAAACAAAATCAATTGTGATGCATTTTTAAAATATGACTACTATCTATTTTTGCAAATGCTATTAGAAGTATGATTCTAAAAATTATGAATGCAAATAGCGGGCTTTATAAAAATAGTAATATTCTAGCTACGGGAATCGTTATGCCAATGAAGATTATTAAATGGTTTAAGATAGCTAAGTATGACAAGCCTAGGATAATTAACTTGAAGGAAAATAAATTCTAGCGTCAGATTGCTTTCTAATCAATAAATTCAAGGTTTAGATATTCTAAGTGTAATGTTAGTAGTGCAATGCTAAGCAATTAATTTACAACACATAAATGGGGGCGGGGTAATATTTAATAAAGACGACTCGAAGGAATGACGGTGTCGTTCCGCCTGTGGTTTTGGAATTTTCCTATGCGAGATGCGGATGCACATAGATGCGGGACTTCATTTGTTGTAGCTCGTGATCAGTCTCGTATTGAGACTCTTCATTTGGCTCCGGTGCATTTCATGTAAAAGATAAGAAAAGATAAGGATTAGTATATGCTTCAATTTTTATTAAACATAGTAAATAAGTATTGGGCATAAAAATCAATACATATGAGTTACACTTTATTTTGGCAATAGGCAGACTAAAGATAAGACAATCAAATTACTTTATAACATGCCATGTCTCGAAATATGCATAGAATAAGCATGGTACAGTACATGTGTAAGTTAACAAAGCAGATTTAGAGGCTTCACACAAGACAAAATAAAAAAGAATAAGGGACGTATGCAATTCCGACCAACAAGGAGAATAATACACATAATTCAGCATCCATGTTAAAATCAGCACACCGATTCAAACATAATAGACAAACAACCAGTAGCCAGACTCATGATCATATTTATATTGCATATCTAGACATGATGGTCGTCAGGTAGGCAAGATAGGCACATGCTCAAATTAATAGCCATACGGCCACAGTCTTGACTATCCAATGGACATTTCTATGTGCCCAGAAAGATCTAAATTAAACCAAACATGCATATTTCTTCAAAGCAGACGAGTATGCAACAAAAGGGGTGAATACCTTGATCAAGTTACTGGTTAGCAGTTTCAGTTATTTTAATCTACACCTATATATACATGAACAAAAACAAACTGGTAGACCGCAATGCAAGCAAACAAGGACTGATGTGAGAGATCATTCATATATTTCTATTATCTTTACCAGCGACTAAAACAGACGATGTATAAAACTGTACGTCTGGAAATATCCTATTGACAGATTCTAACGGTAGGTTTATATTCCAGTGATACAATAAAATTCAGGAGCGTTCACAGCAATTCAGATGACATCAATTCAAAGTAAGCATAGAGCCTAGATTTAGACGAGTGACAAGCGAATGATCAATTTGGAAGAATATGAAAACTCATAAATACACACAAGACCATTTGAAGGCCATACCTTAGCTTATGCAAAATCATATAAATCAAACTAGAAGGCAGAGTCTACTCATGATGCACTACTAGGTACACTGACACTTAAAGGGAACAGAATGAATGTGTTCAACTTGGGGAAATACCAACATAGGAATAAGCAGTTAATATGAACATATTGGACCATTATGGCTACACTTAATCCCCCAAATTCGTAAATTGACTCTCGACAATGGAAACAAACCATCATTCGCATCATATAATCTGGCTTTAGATTAGTTAAAGTAGACTAATCCTACTTCATATTTAAGCATAAACAACAACAGTCATACGAACAAATTTAGCTAAAATGATTAATAAGCAGGAAATACAACAAGCACATAAAAACAACACAGTCGCGAATGTTAATAGCAGTTAATCTTAACTGACAGATTCAGCGTCAAACAAATGTGTCTCAAATCGTACACTAATGACAAATTGAACGACATCGAACAAATTTAACGAAACGTATAATTCACACAGACCGCGAAGTGTAAATCGCATAAAAACATGAAAGGGAATGGGTTTACCTTCTCCGGACAACGAACCGAGGCAGCGTGTCAAGTCGTCGATCCACTCGGAGTTTTGTTGCGATGCGATTAAAAGGACAAGATTTCTGTATGAGAATAGGTGTGTGACTACTCGCTGATTCTTGCTTGATTCTTTTCTAGGATTTCTCGATGCCTACCGATGCTGAAGCATTCATTCTTGTTTTGTTGGTTCTTACTGTTTCTCTCATCTTTTTCTCTCGTGTTCTTCCCGATCTTTGCTGATCTTCCCCTCACTTTGCATGTGTAGGTTGTTGGTTTATAGTCTCCCTCTGGGTTCTAATTTTGGGTCAGCTTTAAAGGTGATTTGGGTTGCTGATTTTGTAAGATTCTTTACTGATTTGGTACGATTTTTGGGTATTCATCTGGTAAGCTTTTGGTTATGGTAAGTTTATATTTTGGTTCTGATTTGTGTAGTGACAATCGGATTTTGAGTGAGACTCATGGTGTTCTTTGGGTAAGGGAGGTGCGGCGATTTGGGGGTAGGTAAGCTTTTTAGGTTTTGTTTTGGGTTTGTTGGCTGTGTGTGCATGGGTAAGGAAAGGTCGTCGGATTCTCAGGCGAGAATCTCGACAGGGGAAGGTGCGGCTAGCTGCTGAAGCTGCTAGGTTTAGTTTAGGTTTTATTTATTTTGGGTATTGGGAGGAAGATGAAGTGATGTTATGGGCTGGAGCTGGGCGATGGGGGGGGAGATAAAGGGCTGAGGTGCGTGGGCCATGCGGGTTGGGCTGCGAAATAATGGGTTGTGGTTTTAATGAGGGGGAGTTGGGCTGGTGAGTAATTAATTAAGGGGTAGAGTTTTAAGTGTATTTGTTTTAGTATTAGGTTTAATTAGTGGTAAATAAGTGGGGTTCTAAATCATTATTAAATTACTTGAATGCTAAATGCAGATATGTTTTTTAAGGATTGCTTAATGCTTTTATAAATGCGACGCTATTATTTAAAATCTCATTTATTGCGCATATTTATTAAATTATCTTAATATGACTTTAGGTGCTTTATTAATTTTAGCTTAGATTTAAACTATCATAATAATAAATGCGGACATGTTATTTGATTAGTGCTTAATATTTTATAATGCAATGCCGTTATTGAAATCTTATTTATTATGCGTATTTTGCGATGTTAAATTAAAATTAAATGGGGTTTAAATTGCTTATGTCATTGCTTTGGGTATTAATAAATGTAGCTATAATTTTAAGGAATGCTTGATGCGATGCCATTTATTTATTTACGTATTTATTATTATTATTAAAAATTAATAGAATTATGATAGGGCTTAAAATTAATGCGGGCGCGAGACTCAAAAATGATTAATGCTCTACGTAAGACGCGGTGCCATTATTAAATCGCTTATTTATGCGTGTATTAATATTTTATTGTTGCATTTTATTATTATAACATTGTTAAAATTATTTGGAAAATTTAATGTAATTTTATAGTTAATGACTGGCCGAGAGAGTCAAAATTGGGTGTCAACAGACCCTATGACGGGGAAATTGTAGGCCCTAAATACGATAAAAATAAAGACAGTGAAGCATTATCAAAATTAGTTGCAGTGGAGGGTTTGCCTTTTTTATTTCCTTCATCTCCTGATTTTATTCATTATATAAGAGAAATGTACAATCCTGCTTATAACGGTTTTCCTAGATCAACTGTTAGGAGAGATGTTTTTAAATTTGCACACGGAGATCAACAGTATTTACGTTATTTATTATATTATTTTTCTGGAAAAGTATCTATCACATCTGATATAGGTCGTAGTACTAACGACCATGATTATTTAACGGTAACATGTCATTGGGTAGATTATAAATGGTCTATGCAACAACGTATTTTAGCGTATAGATATATAGATAGTAGACACACTGGTATTTTTATTTCAGATAATATTTTTTCAGTTTGCGATTATTATGGCATAACTGATAAAATCATGACTATTACATTAGATAACGTTTCTTTTAATATTTCTGTTATTAGATTATTAAAAAATATTTTAACTCCATCTTTTTCAGATAATTTTCATATAAAATGTGCATATCATATTTATAACTTAGTTGTAAAGGATGATCTATCACTTTTTGAAGACATTCTTGAAAAAATACAATTTGCTATAAACTATATTTTTAAAAGTAATAGAATACAACGAATAAAAGAATATAAAAAAATTGTCACGATTGCGAACTACCTTACAAAAAAAATTCTGAAGAAGTATGCACTAGGTGAAATTCTTTATACGAGCAACTACGTGTTGCTTATGAGTATAGAAGACCTATAACTTTATTTTTTAACGCCCGTAATCGAAATCCTACTGATATGATTGTAGATTCCGATTGGAATTCAATTTTTGAACTTATTACATTTTTAGAGAAAAAATATTTAGCTACTAAAGAATTTTCCGATATTTATTATCCTACTATTTCATCAATGTTATTTTATATAGCTCTAATATTTTTATTACTTAGTGAATATATAGAAAAATCAGTTTATAAGGCACCTATTAAAAAAATCTAAAAATAAAAAAATATTTTATTCCTATTCCCCCAATTTATATTATTAGTGTTGTATTAAATCCGTCTATTAAAGTAGACAGTTGTAAAGCACTTATTAAAACTATTTATGATTGCATAGATAAACTTCCACCTCCATCTCCCAAAAATCCAAATGACACACCACCTATTGAAAAAACTAGAGAAGAAGTGTTGTCTAGCATACGAGATGAATGTAAAAAAGTGTAACACATTACCAACAGGAAAGTGCTACCAACCAACCGACTTTCATGTCATCTTCTTCTTCTTAAACACAACCTCAAAAACGACATGATGTTTCTACTGCTAGTATTAAAAGCATCAGACATAGAATGTTTAGTGGTAACATTTATAACAAAGTTAGCGAGTTTGATATTTTTATTTTGCAGGGTGTTCTACCATACGAAGCAATTGTCAATGAAGAGGGACGTGAAAACTTGCTAAAATACTGGAGGAAGAATGAGAAGACATTTCCAACACTATCTAAGATGGTCCGAGATGTGTTGAACATTCAAGCGTCATCAACAATGTCTAGTAGCATTTTTTCGGCCGACAGATATCAAATAGGAGAGCACAGACACTCATTAGCATGAGACAACTTGGAGATTGCAGTATTATTCAGATATTGGATACGAGCGGAACATAGAATGTGTTGTCAACTGGAGATCAACGAAGAAGAAAACTACAACTACAACAAAATCTTATCCGACGGAGGTGGAAGTGACGTCGATCAATTTGACCAACAAATACCAATTCCAACCGAAGAACCACAAGAAATTATAAAGAAACTAGAAAACGTGTTTCTTAAAATGTAATTCTTTTAATTGTAATTTTACTATGTTATTTTATTTGCAACTTTCAATATCACGAAGTTGCAATTTTGAAATTGTATTACCAAATAAAAATTATACTTCTATTAAATAATATAAGAGGCACAAAAACAACCTTGAGATGCTTTTATTAAACTATCTTGTTGTGTGTGTGTTATTTTTTTAATTTAAGGGCAAAAAAAATGACCCCACCCCCGACACCTCGGGATCCGGATGGGACGGCGACAGATCCCACCGACCCTGCCACCTCGCCCCGTTGGCCACCCTTAATTTTTTCTAATCGAATAAATAGGTATACGACAAGGATTAGTTGGTTATATGAGTTTGAGTTGGATCAAGTTAAATGAATTGGATGAGTTAAATAAATTTATAATTAAAAAAAATATTTATGTGACATGACATGCCAACTAAGAGATAAAGAGGTTTTTGTGTGTTTAGTATATTTTGAGATAAATAGTGATAGTTGATTGATATTCTAATCTTAAAAGAAATAAAAGTGATATTGAGAGACAATTCTCATATTTAGGGAATTTACTCATTTAAAATATCATTACGTTGACTATATGTTTTACATTCCTAATCATCATGGGATATACGTGTATTTGCACGTATAATAGCCTCTTAATGTGAATCGACTTTTATATGTTTAAATATTTGTATAATTTAAGGATATAATTCTAAATCACCTAAGAATGAAATTATTTTTTGATTTAAACTACACATACACGACCCTATAAAACTTATATTGGGTACAATTCATTAAAGAATTATAAATGGGAAAACTAATCAACCGGAAAACTGCGAAACTAAACATAAAGAAGTCTACCAACAAAAAACTTCTATTTACGGTAGATTTTAGCTTCTTAAAATATATTTTTATTTGCATTAGTAATTTTAGGAATGCAATTTATAGGAACTTTCGGAATGACATTATATCCAATATTAAATTACGTTATTAAAGAAATATTTCAGTATTTAAGGGAAATAAAATTTGATCAATACTTTTATAATATCTAATTATGTTAAATTTAGATATTAGGTGATCACAACACATACAAGTATTATTATTTTTCTCTCCCTCGTTTCAAAGAATACAGGACTGAAATGAAAATGAAAGTAAAGAGGGGCGAAAAGCAACTCGACTTCTCGTAGAATCGAGAATGAAGTTTTCATTCTGTACATGCTAGATCATGAATTAGTAACTGCTTCCAATGTAAAACAAAATCCCTTTATGGAAAAGTTTTGAACGTTGGGTATAGACCGAGGGAGGGACCTCGTTCCTCGTTAATTGGAAAGCGATCCCGTCTACATACTAGGCTAAAAATGCTACTCCAGAGTGGTACTGTGAAAGAAAACCATCTCGTCCTTACCCTTGAATTATCTTTTATATGTTCCGTCTTTTAATCTCTTGTCTGTGAGCTCCTCTCCAACTTTATAATCAAGCAAGTGAAAATGGCTTTTCACGCCTCTCCTTATAGTTGAGTGGCTAAAGCTCCTTAACAAAAAAAGTCTGAACTCCAGTGTAACTTTCGTCTCTGATCGGTGTCTTTTTCAGGACCCGAGGACGGGGGGTCCTTGGGAGTGGACACGGAAATAGAGAACCAAGCCCCTTTCTGATCCATTCATTTCTGCTTATAGCTAATGAATTTAGAATTACTGTAATTACAGAAGTAATCACAGAGACTAGTAGCAGGTTGAATAGAACACTCTCCAAAGTTGAGGTTGACGAAATATCTAATCCTCGTTTTCCCTGTCTGGTGTGGTCTTCCGCTGACATAAGTATTATAATAATCGACAAGTTATATTCGTGCAAATCACGTACATAGAGGCTAGTAAATATATAAATAAACATATATTATACATAATCAATGTATATTTTAACTAGCACCCGTAATTAATTTCGATCGACGGGTCAAGTGAAAAAAGCCCTAACTTATTTTGGTAAAATCATCATCTAAAGAGGAACACCTTACTAGAAAGAAGGGAAAATGACACAAATGACCAACCGGGTGAAAGTTGAAACTATTGACATCCGACCTAAGAATTTTAAAAGTCATTTTTAGTCTTTTCAAATAATTTAATTTTTTAGTCATTTTCAACTAATTCTGCATATGTATATAAAGTGTATTATTTTTGTATATGTATCACTACAGGAAATATATCATACGTATATAAATTGTATTATTATCGTATAGAAGATGTATCATTATTGTATTTGTATAGAAAAAATATATCACACGTATAGAAACTATATCATTATCGTGTAAAATATGTATTCCTAAAGTATATGTATAAAAATATATCATTGTTGTATGTTTGTGTATAATAAATGTATACTTAACGTATAATTTTTTATTTGATAAATGTATATATAATGTATACTTACTAATTATTAGGCTCAAGCATCGAGTCGCCCTGGTCGAATATTTTTTTTTAAAAATTAATTCAGACCTGCTCGAACCGAGACGGGACATGGTATGGTCCCGCCTGGCCCGAAAATTTATGATTTTTTAGACAAGTTTTTAGAGGAAAAACGTGCAAGAATGATGGGTTAAAATTGTGGGATTCATGCATGTCATTTTGGAGTTGAAGAATTGATAAAATTGGGCAAAAATCGATGGAACAGTGACTGGTTTGTTAGGGACTGTTTTTGCTTCATTTTAAGGTAAAAACTCTTCGTTTTATAGAAGTATTTGGAAGATTAGTTGATATTGTAGTTAAGGAATAAACTCTTGATAAAGAGAACTTGGAATTTAAGATAATGCATGTGATTATTGGGTGTTATAGTCGATTTTGGGACTAATTTTACTAATTTTGGAGTTGTCGCATTCGATTATTGTGTTGTTAAGTTCGTCGATGTCTTGCATGTTGAAATTGGAAATAATCTTGATGTTTAGAGTCATAATCGTTTATATGAAAGTATTGAAATATGAAATTGGATTTTAAGGAGTTAAAAGAAGAATTGAGAATTTTGATTGTTGTACTTGATTGGGCCGAAATCTGTCCAGAAATCGTGAGCACGATTATAATGTGTTAGGGGCTATTTTTGATAAGTTATAATGATGAAAATATAATTCATGAACCTATGAGTACGTTGTGGTAATTGCCAATACATATCTTAAAGAGATTAAAGTATAAAAAGGTGTTATGTTGCAAATTATAGGACTTGCACTCTTGTAGTTGTTGTCTTTCATAAGTGTAAAGAGAAAGAAGGTGTATGGTAGCATATATGGAGTAGTTGTGGATATGATATTGTTGGCTTGATATGTAAGTTGTGGATATGCACATAAATATGAGAAGTACTGTGACACCCTATTTTCAACCGGAGTCGGAAACGGGACTACTGCTACACATGGTTGGATTTCTAAAATTCTATTTAAAGGAGTCGCCACCTAATTATTATAGTGAATTAGGACACTGAAAATGTAGCATAAAATACTACGAATGATCTCCATTTTAAAGGTCTGCGAAAACTATGTGAGATTCTAGGTAAGGGTTCTTTATTATCCTAAAGGGAAGGGGTTAGGCATCCTAAAGGATCCGCTAACTTGCGGTTGTCCGTTCAAACTTAGGTTTAATATTATTGTGCTAAATATATCATGCAATTCTAAGGGTATTCTAATTATTAAACTAATCAAAAAGATATTTAAACTAGGCATGCAAATATTTAAAATAAATATATATTTAACAAGATAGTAATGAAGCAAATAAACATAAAAAAAATGTAATGAAGAGAAATTAGCGATATTTCGTTTTTATTTCATTTTATGCGAATGATTTAACTTTGGGGTGCGCCTCCGGGTACCTGCAAAAGACACTTAGTAGAAGAGTTAGTAAATAATAAATAAATTACCAAACAAACACAATGTATGTATATATATAGATATATATGTAGAAGATATTGTAAAAGATATATTTTTATATAGTGTGGGCTCAGCTAGTGTTATGCCAAGGATACTAAGACATGAGAAGCCAATATCGCTACGGCGGCGGTCGACTCGCCTCCCGGTGAACGATACTATGCATTCTCGTCTAATCTTTTTCACTTTCCTCCTTGCCCACATATTCCGTCTCGCTTACCATGGAGGCCTCCAGATCGACGGATAAATCCTTCTTTGGCCAGTGTAGTATCAAGTTCAAAATCAGTAAATACCAAAGTATAGTATCATTGTTCAAAATCAGTAAATACCAACAGTGTAGTTTTTGTTCACAATCAGTTTAATGAAATCATGACCGGCAAAATGATTTTCCGAGACCAGCGAAAATCAATCCAGCAAACACCAGACAGTAGCAAAAACAGTGGCCAACAACATCGCTGGATATTCCAAAATGGTTCAAAATCAGTGACAAAAGATAACCAAAACAGAGACGAACAGGCCCAAAATGACGTATCAAATGACTAACACCGCGAGATTTCAAAGCCACGGAGTTTTACTCCGCCAGATACCAAAAGAAATCAAATCAGTCCGCCAACAACAAATAACAGCACGCAATCAGTCCAACAACAATGGCAAATCGGACAAACAACAAACTGAAAACAACAATAATAGCAACAAAAATGAAGAAACAAACTGTAACGTCGCCGGAGTTTAAATCCGACAAGGCTCAACGTTACCAACGGAGAGAGGGCAGCAGCGGCGTCACTTCCACGGCGAAGTCGCCGGAGCGACGCCGCCGGAGCGACGCCGCCATAACAATGGTACAATCGACGGGAACAGTGGTGAGGTTCGCTGGTGATGTGGGACAGTGGGGGTGTCGACGGGCGACGACGACGGTAAAGGTGAGAGAGGGTGTTCGCCAGTGATGTCGACGGCGACGGGAGAGGGGTGAGGGGTTAGAATGGTGTGGGAGATGGCGGTTGTGTGCGGCTGGTTTAAAGGGGGTTTCGCCGGAGTTCTAAAAACTCCGGCGAAGGGCGGCGAAGGGCGGCGGAAGGCGGCGAAGGGCGGCGAAGGGCGGTGGCAAGAGAGGGAGGGCACCCTCTTTCTCTCTCTCTCTGAAATGAAAAAAATGGGCTCAGCCCTTCTTTTTTTGTTCTTTTTTTGCTGAACGTTATGGACTGGCCCCTTTTCTATGGGCTGCCCCCCCTCCTTTTTAATAAAGGGGGGGGGGGATAATGTTTTGGGGGGGAAAAGAAAGTGGTATTTGAAATTTAAAAGATGGGGGGAAAATAAGAGGGTGTTTGGAATTTAAAAATAGGGGGGAAATCAAAGGGGTGTTTGGATGAAAATAAAAATGGTGTTGGATTGAAATGATTCGGATTGAGTCTCGTACTGGACTGGTTTGACAAAATGCAAAGCGAGTTAATTATTTAAAAGAAAAATTATTTAAAAAGATGCAAAATTATTAAAAAATGTAAATGCCGATGCAATAATAATAAAATACAATATATTTAGACAAATGTTTAATGTCTAATTAAAATTAAAGCGGGATGTCAATTAATTATTTAAAGAGATGCAAAATATTATTATAATAGAAACATAATATTAACAAAACATAATTAAAATAAAAAAGATGCAATGTCATTTTGTGAATAAATAAACATAGAATATTATGTAAAAATATGCAAAATAACGCTTAAAATGTGGTGTGCTAAAATACTTAAAATTGCACGAAATATACAAAAAACGGGTCAAAATTGACTGTCAACAAGTACTGACCAAATTTCTATAGAAAAGAGAGTCGTCTTTCGATATAACTTACGCTAAAAATCATAGAATTGACGGACGTATTACCCTTTATTATAGGTGGAATGTAAAATCCGGAAAAATAATAATAATATATAGTTGTGGTTGAGTTAATAAAAATATATATATATAAGAAAACAAAGAATAAATTGCATGGGATAGAGTTAGTGTTAAAGTTGGATAAATAGATAGATAAAATGAAAATAAGAAAACAAAAACAAACAAAAAAAACACATGCAGAAGTGTTGCACGTTCCCCTTCCCTTTACCCCCTTCCCCCTTTTCATTTCCCCTCCAACTCTTGTCATTCCACCTCCCATAGGTTATAGAAAATTCTTCACTTATACATTGTACACACAAACAAAGTACATAACATAAAGGTTAGAAAATCAGAAAAACCAAGTGAAAAGAAGAGGAAAAAATACCAAGAGGGCAAGAAGAACAAGAAGCAAAATACTAGAGAGTAAGAATAATTTTAGCAACCACACAACAATAATCTTCACACTTACAAGGTGAGTTTTCTCACTCAGAAATTCTTGGTAACATCTTTTATTTTAAGTTCAATACATGTTAGAATAAGAATTGAGTGTTGAAAAGAAATATTGAACTTTTGATTGTTTAGACAACTAGTTGCGTCATGAACTTTACGAACTGTTCTCACTGAATTATAATTGTTAGAATTTGATGAAATTCGGAAGAGTGATACAACTCTCTAATATGATCATATAGAACCAAAAATGAGGTAAAATGGACATACGGTTTGAAAGTTATCTTAGTTTAAAGTTCCTGCCTTAGATTTGGCTGAAATTTGGAAGGGCATAATTACGGACTGTTTTTATTGAGTTTTACTTATTAGAATTATGTGAAAATTTACATGGTTGTAAATCCCTCGGTTACGGACAGATATAGATAAAGAGTTATTAAAACGTACTTACGAGTTGAGAGTTATTGTAATTTGAAGTTGTTGCCTCGGATTCATCGGAATCCAGAAGGGCAGGACGTTGAAACGTAAAACTGTACTAATCTGTGCGGAATATGAAAATTGTTGCTAAATGAAAGTTCTAGATCTCTCTGTTGTGGACATTTTGAGATCTTACGGGGGTCTATCCGACTTACGGATTGAGAGTTATGGCTATTTAAATTTTCTGCCTCGGATCTAACGAGATCCAGGAAGGGCAGCGAATAAAAGTGTAAAACTGTACCAAATGGTACAGAATATGAAAGTATGGTTCACATGGAGATGTGTAGCTCTCTGTTATCGTCGTTTTGAGATTTTATGGGGCTTGAACGGGTTTACAGATTAGGAGTTATGACTATTCTAAGATTGGGTTCTGTTTAATAAAAATTCTGCCGAAACAAATCTCATATGGCTGTTTTGAGGATAAATTTGTGTTAGTTACCCAAAGTAGTTTTAAATGAAATTTGGTACAGTGAAAGATCCTCGTCTTACCTTAGTTTCATCTTGAGAAACACCTTAGTTGGAGTTATGGTTAAAAAGTTATAATCGTTACAAGTATGAATGACAGAATGTTGGGAAAGAGAATATTATTTATTCAATCTTCTGAAAAATATGAAAAGTAAAATACGTGTTCACATAAATATATAAATATAAACATAATGGATCGGGTTGCACGCCGCAACAAAACGTAAAGTGAATACATGTTCACAAATACGTAAATATAATGGATCGGGTTGCACGCCGCAACAAAACGTAAAGTGAATACGCGTTCACAAATACGTAAACATAATGGATCGGGTTGCACGCCGCAACAAAACGTAAAGTGAATACGTGTTCACAAATACGTAAAAATAATGGATCGGGTTGCACGCCGCAACAAAACGTAAAGTGAATACGCGTTCACAAATACGTAAACATAATGGATCAGGTTGCACGCCGCAACAAAACGTAAAGTGAATACGTGTTCACAAATACGTAAATATAATGGATCGGGTTGCACGCCGCAACAAATATGAAAAATGAATACATGTTCACCTATATATAAATATGAAAAGTGAATACGCGTTCACAAATATATAAATGTAACAAACATATGGAAATGCAGGGGAATGTCCTAACGTATAATACGAGATAAAATGAAGTGTTAGTTAAACTGAGAATTTCCTATGAGGAGTTCTCAGATATTTAAAAATATTGTAACTCGATATGTTTTTGCAATATGCTTATTACGTTATAATGTGATTGTACTTGGAATATTGTGGTGTTGCTTTGAATTGCAGGGTAAGGTTCTCACTCAGCCCCAGATGGTAGGGCTGACTCTTTATTTAACATGTTTCAGGAAAACGTGATAGAGAAAAGACTCCACGCCAAGGCTAGCGATCGTCCCGCAGCCTCTTGTCATACCAAGTCCATTGCTTCGGGTTTGGTACTCGCCAGTCGAATGTCGATTCATGATGTCTCGGGAAATGCCCATGTGGAATGGTCTCCCTTCCAACTTAGAATAATCTTTGTCAGTATGTCTATGTAGAAACAATATTTGCACGAGCATAGGCTCGCGTTATGTTTTCAATAAAGTCATAAACAAATTTCTTTATTGTTATTTTTATTAATAGCTCCGTATTTGAATATAAGTTTAAATTTCTAAATAAAGAGAATTAAATAGTGCTCCTGGTGGAAAATAATTGTCCAGGTGCCATCACGCCCTAAGTAAAGACTTAGGAAAATTTGGGGCGTGACAAGTTGGTATCAGAGCTAAACCAGGTTAAGAGATTCTAGGAACATTCTTTGAGTCGGGTGTTTGAACTGTTACTTATTGCGACAGTGCGCGCGCCACCTTAGTAATAAGTGAACGGGATAACATTCTCAACAATTTCACTTCTTTCGTACTCTTCTCGTGCCTACCTTGAGTCTTTTCAAAGACTTGATTTTCATACTACCTCCTTTAAAGGATTGTGAAAGGGGATTGTATAATGATAAACTAACGAGATGTGCCTGCACCACCGGCCGAAAAGGTAGGAGCCCAGTCAGTACAAGAAAGACTATGGGGTGAATTTTATGAGTAAAAGAGAACATATCTACACCGGGAAGAACTTCAAGAATCCCAATAGTGTTTCTCAACGAGGTATAAGACTACTATTAACCCTAAAAGGTGTGTAGACGCATGACGTCAAAGCATACATTAGTGGACGACGCATGGTTATGGTGGAGAAATTTTAAAAGAAATCATTCATCGATATCACCACCGATGATGTGGGGGGAGTTCAGAGCCGAATTTATTGAAAAGTACATTCCTAACCCCGAAAAGATGCGTTCAGACGTGAGTTTGAACAGTTAAAACAAAGAGACTACAATGTGCAAGAATACGACACTCAGTTCGTGTGATTGTCGACATACAACACACATATTATTCCTACGAAAAGCGAGAAGGTTAAAAAAAAATTGTTGAGGGTTTAAACCCAAACGTAGCAGAGATGGTAGTGGCATTAGTCCATGATCGGTCGTACCTTCATATCAATGACATACAATGAGGGTAGAAGGTTTTGCTAAAGAAAAAAAAAGAGTAATCACATGAGAGGTTTCGATCATTGGAATCCTTTAATCATAATTAAAAAAACAGGGGCAAGAGGTTAGTAAGGGATCTTCAAGACCGAACCAGTCTGTGGCCCAGTCCTATTTCAAGCTTAAGGGGAACAGTTGGTTTAATCCCCAAGGTAGCAAGGACAAGGCCACCAACCCTAACACAAAAAGTGGCAAACCGATTTGTAAGATTTGCCAAAGGAAACACGCTGGAGAATGTCGGCTCCTAACGAAGTCATGTTAAAAAATGTGGAGAATCGGGCCACTATATCAGGGATTGCAAAAAGAGAACCCAAACTCAGTCTATTCAGGGGAGGTCAGAAGCAACCACATGTGCCTACAAGGGAAATCAGGGAAACCAGTCCCGCAAGAATCAGGGAGGTCAACAACCCAACAATTCTAATCGTCTTTACGCTTTGCCCGCAGGGGAATGAGGCAGAAGAATCTAATGTTGTGGTCACATGTATTTTTTCTAGTCTCGAGTATTCCTGTATTTGTATTATACGATCCCGGCTCTACATTTTCATATGTGTCATTGGGTTTTGCTAAGAATTTACACGTAGAACCTTCCTATCTAAGTGAACCTGTTGAGGTTATGACACCAGTAGGGGCCTCAGTTTGGGCCTCTCGGGTAGTTAAAAAATTTCCATTATAAGTGAATGGCATAGGAACAATAGTAAACCTAGTACTACTTGGTATGGTAGACTTCGATATCATTTTGGGTATGGATTGGTTGTCAGCATGTTATGCCATGTTAGATTGTCGGCGAAAGGTAGTGAAATTATCTTTTCCCGGGGAACCAGAGATTGTTATAAAGGGTAGGATTGGAATATCCTCGCGTCAACTTATTTCCTACCTTAGGGATCAAAGGTTATTAAGAAGTCACAAAGTGGAGTACGTGTATCTGACTAATATAGTAGATACCCAAAAAGAGTCCCCAGCGGTGCAAGATGTTCCTATTGTTCGAAATTTTTCGGAGGTTTTTCCTGAAGGCCTTCCTCCGGATAGAGAAGTGGAGTTCGCGATATAGTTAATTCCGGGTACAAGACCCATTTCTATTCCTCCACATCGAATGGCCCCAGCTGAATTGATGGAGTTAAAAGAACAATTGAAGGATCTTCTGGATAAAGGCTTTATAAGGCCTAGTGTTTCCCCTTGGGGTGCACCAGTCCTGTTTGTGAAAAATAAAGACGGATCGCTCCGAATGTGCATCGATTATCGGCAGCTCAATAAGGTCACGATCAAGAACCGATACTCATTACCAAGAATCGTTGATCTTTTTGACCAACTTCAGGGAGCTAGCTATTTTTTAAAGATTGATCTCCGTTCGGGATATCATCAGCTGAAAATAAATCCAGATGATATATCCAAAACAACCTTTAGAACCCGATACGGCCATTATGAGTTCTTGGTCATGTCTTTTGGGTTAACTAATGCCCCAACGGCTTTTATGGATTTAATGAACAGAATCTTCAAACCATTCCTAGATTTGTTCGTGATCGTGTTCATAGATGATATCCTAATTTACAGTAAGAGTGTTGAAGAACATGAAGAACATCTGAGGGTAGTGCTTCAAGTCTTGAAACAGGAGAAACTATATGCTAAATTTTCAAGTGTGAATTTTGGTTGGAAAATGTAGCTTTTTTGGGCCATGTGGTGTCAAGTGATGGAATTATGGTAGACCCCCAGAAGATAGAAGCAGTGAAGAACTGGCCAAAACCGACCACTCCAACAGAGGTTAGAAGTTTCTTGGGTTCGGCTGGGTATTATAGAAGATTCGTAAAAGATTTTTCTAGTCTTGCTGCTCCCTTGACCCGGTTGACTAAAAAAACGGTTAAGTACCAGTGGTCAGAAGCATGTGAAGCAAGTTTTCAAAAACTAAAGGAACTGTTGACTATCGCGATCCCAACCCTACCATCGGGACAAGAAGGGTTCACAGTCTATTGCGATGCCTCTAGAGTTGGGTTAGGATGTGTCTTGATGCAGTTTGGAAAGGTTATTGCGTATGCATCTAGACAGTTGAAGATAGATGAGAAGAATTACCCAACTCATGACTTGGAAATAGCTGCGGTGGTGTGTGCCCTACGAATATGGAGACATTATTTGTATGGTGTGCATGTGGACATATTTACAGATCATAAGAGTTTGCAGTACATAACCACACAGAAGGATTTGAATCTCCGACAAAGAAGATGGTTAGAGTTGCTTAAGGATTATGACCTTAGTATTCTTTACCATCATGGGAAAGCCAACGTGGTGGCTGACGCACTCAGTAGGAGATCAATGGGCAACTTGGCCCATTTGGCAATACAAAAGAGGGGTATTGTTCGTGAGGTACAAAGATTGGGAAACCTCGGGGTTAATTTAACTGAGATCAGTGAAGGTAGGGTGGTGGTACATGATACCTCGCAGTCTGCCTTAGCTTCAGAAATAAAAGAAAGTCAGTTTGAGTATACAGAGTTTGTTGGATTTCGGGAGAGGATCCAACAGGGAAAACCTTCACAGTTTACATTGGGAGATAATGACGGAACCTTTCGGTATAAGAGTAGGTTATGTGTTCCTAAGGTAAAGGATCTAAGGAGGAAGATCTTAGATGAGGGTCACAACACAAGATATTCCATTCATCCAGGGTCAACAAAAATGTATCAGGACCTCAAGGCAAATTACTGGTGGGACGGGATGAAGAAAGATGTTGCGGAGTTTGTCGGGAGGTGTCTTATATGTCAGCAGGTGAAAGCTGAACATCAAAAACCTGGCGGATTACTTCAGGACATTGGAGTCCCCATGTGGAAATGGGAGGCGATTCATATGGATTTTGTAACTGGTCTACCGAAAACTCGAGAAGGGTATGATTCTATTTGGGTGATTGTTGATCGGCTTACAAAGTCAGCCCATTTCTTACCGGTCAAGACTACGTATCGCGCACCACAGTACGCACAAATTTATTTGAAGGAGATTGTGCGGTTACACGGGATTCCTTTACAAATTATTTCAGATAGGGGTTCCCAGTTCACCTCACACTTTTGGCAAAGTTTCCAGCAGGGTCTCGGGACAAAAGTTAAGTTAAGCACGACTTTCCACCCGCAAACAGATGGGCAAGCTGAGCGAACAATTCAAACACTTGAGGACATGTTGCGAAAATACTTGCACGATCCAAGTCACGTCATCCTTCCCCAGGAGATAGTTCTTAATAAAGAGCTTCAATATGAAGAGGCTCCGGTAGAAATACTAGATAGAAAGTTTCAACGCCTTAGAAATAAAGATATTGCTTCCGTGAAAGTCCTATGGAGGAATCACTCCACAGAGGAAGCCACCTGGGAAGCTGATGATGCGATGAAAGTCAAATATCCATTCCTATTCAACTAAGGTAATTAAAAAAAATGCGTTACATAGTACTTCATATGTGTGTCATTTGTGTGTCTATATGCATGTGTTACAATCTTATTCTCATTCGAGAACGAATGCTTCTTAAGGAAGGGAGAATGTGAAGCCCCAAATTTGTTACAATAACAATAAACATTATTGTGTCTATGTGATTATGTTACGACCTTATTCACATTCGAGGACGAATGTTGCTTAAGGAGGAGAGAATGTAAAATCCGGAAAAAAATAATAATATATAGTTGTGGTTGAGTTAATAAAAATATATATATATAAGAAAACAAAGAATAAATTGCATGGGATAGAGTTAGTGTTAAAGTTGGATAAATAGATAGATAAAATGAAAATAAGAAAACAAAAAAAACAAAAGAAAAAAAAACACACACACACACATGCAGAAGTGTTGCACGTTCCCCTTCCCTTTACCCCTTCTCCCTTTTCATTTCCCCTCCAACTCTTGTCATTCCACCTCCCATAGGTTATAGAAAATTCTCCACTTATACATTGTATTTACACACAAACAAAGTACATAACATAAAGGTTAGAAAATCAGAAAAAAACAAGTGAAAAGAAGAGGAAAAAATACCAAGAGGGCAAGAAGAACAAGAAGCAAAATACTAGAGAGTAAGAATAATTTTAGCAACCACACAACAATAATCTTCACACTTACAAGGTGAGTTTTCTCACTCAGAAATTCTTGGTAACATCCTTTATTTTAAGTTCAATACATGTTAGAATAAGAATTGAGTGTTGAAAAGAAATATTGAACTTTTGATTGTTTAGACAACTAGTTGCGTCATGAACTTTACGAACTGTTCTCACTGAGTTATAATTGTTAGAATTTGATGAAATTCAGAAGAGTGATACACCTCTCTAATATGATCATATAGAACCAAAAATGAGGTAAAATGGACATACGGTTTGAAAGTTATCTTAGTTCAAAGTTCCTGCCTTAGATTTGGCCGAAATTCGGAAGGGCATAATTACAGACTGTTTTTATTGAGTTTTACTTATTAGAATTATGTGAAAATTTACATGGTTGTAAATCCCTCTGTTACGGACAGATATAGATAAAGAGTTATTAAAACGGACTTACGAGTTGAGAGTTATTGTAATTTAAAGTTGCTGCCTCGGATTCATCGGAATCCAGAAGGGCAGGACGTTGAAACGTAAAACTGTACTAATCGGTCGGGAATATGAAAATTGTTGCTAAATGAAAGTTCTATATCTCTCTGTTTTGGACATTTTGAGACCTTACGGGGGTCTATCCGACTTACGGATTGAGAGTTATCGCTATTTAAATTTTCTGCCTCAGATCTATCGAGATCCAGGAAGGGCAGCGAATAAAAGTGTAAAACTGTACCAAATGGTACAGAATATGAAAGTATGGTTCACATGGAGACGTGTAGCTCTCTGTTATCGTCGTTTTGAGATTTTATGGGGCTTGAACGGGTTTACAGATTAGGAGTTATGACTATTCTAAGATTGGGTTCTGTTTAATAAAAATTCTGCCGAAACAAATCTCATATGGATGTTTTGAGGATAAATTTGTGTTAGTTACCCAAAGTAGTTTTAAATGAAATTTGGTACAGTGAAAGATCCCCGTCTTACCTTAGTTTCCGCTTGAGAAACACCTTAGTTGGAGTTATGGTTAAAAAGTTATAATCGTTACAAGTATGAATGACAGAATGTTGGGAAAGAGAATATTATTTATTCAATCTTCTGAAAAATATGAAAAGTGAATACGTGTTCACATAAATATATAAATATAAACATAATGGATCGGGTTGCACGCCGCAACAAAACGTAAAGTGAATACGTGTTCACAAATACGTAAATATAATGGATCGGGTTGCACGCCACAACAAAACGTAAAGTGAATACGCGTTCACAAATACGTAAACATAATGGATCGGGTTGCACGCCGCAACAAAACGTAAAGTGAATACGTGTTCATAAATACGTAAAAATAATGGATCGGGTTGCACGCCGCAACAAAACGTAAAGTGAATACGCGTTCACAAATACGTAAACATAATGGATCGGGTTGCACGCCGCAACAAAACGTAAAGTGAATACGTGTTCACAAATACGTAAATATAATGGATCGGGTTGCACGCCGCAACAAATATGAAAAATGAATACATGTTCACCTATATATAAATATGAAAAGTGAATACGCGTTCACAAATATATAAATGTAACAAACATATGAAAATGCAGGGGAATGTCCTAACGTTTAATACGAGATAAAATGAAGTGTTAGTTAAACTGAGAATTTCCTATGAGGAGTTGTTGTATATTTAAAAATATTGTAACCTGATATGTTTTTGCAATATGTTTATTACGTTATAATGTGATTGTATTTGGAATATTGTGGTGTTGCTTTGAATTGCAGGGTAAGGTTCTCACTTAGTCCCAGATGGTAGGGCTGACTCTTTATTTAACATGTTTCAGGAAAACGTGATAGAGAAAAGACTCCACGCCAAGGCTAGCGATCGTCCCGCAGCCTCTTGTCATACCAAGTCCATTGCTTCGGGCTTGGTACTCGTCAGTCGAGAATGTCGATTCATGATGTCTCGAAATGCCCATGTGGAATGGTCTCCCTTCCAACTTAGAATAATCTTTGTCAGTATGTCTATGTAGAAACAATATTTGCACGAGCATAGGCTCGCGTTATGTTTTCAATAAAGTCATAAACAGATTTCTTTATTGTTATTTTTATTAATAGCTCCGTATTTAAATATAAGTTTAAATTTCTAAATAAAGAGAATTAAATGGTGCTCCTGGTGGAAAATAATTGTCCAGGTGTCATCACGCCCTAAGTAAAGACTTAGGAAAATTTGGGGCGTGACATAGAAGTACTAGACGAGACGTATTCTAATAGTGAGTTGGCTAGTTCGACTAAAAGGTATGTGAAACTCTTCCTTCTTTCTTTTGGCATGATTTATATAAAGTGAACGTACGACAGACGTACATGATCTCTATACAGTCTAATTCCTAGTAATATGAGTTATGAGAAATGCCTTTGATTTCTAGTAAAAAGTTCATTTTAATGATTTTATCGAGAGTAAAATGATGATTTAAATAGCATATGGTTGCTCATGATATCTACTCGTGGAAATTATTACTATTCCACTCCATTGTTCCCCTCACTAGATGGTCGGACAGATACGCGTGTAGATTCCTTATATGACTTTACCGCGTCCCAGAATGGGCCGGGCAGTATACCTTATATGTTCACCGCGTCCTTCACTAGAGGGCCGGACAATTTATGTACACATGATGCGGGTACAGATACCCAGGATAATATATTTCACCGCGTCCCTCATCAAAGGGTCGGGCAGTTTATTCATTTATTTATATATGATGATTATAAAGTTAAGCATTCATGATTACTGATATGAACCTCATTTTTATAAGGCACAATGGACTCTCTATTTTTCATGACACAGTTATGATCTTTTTTGCAGTACTGCATGTTTTATATACTCAGTATATTATTTCGTACTGACCCACTTTCCTCGGGGGGCTGCGTTCATGCCCGCAGGTACAGGTGCTCAGTTTGGTGATCCTCCAGTCTAGGATTTTTGTTCAGCTGTTGGAGAGCTCCTTTGATTCAGAGCTTTGTAATTTTGGTACAGATCCCTATTTTTATTGACTTATGTATATAATTAAGGGCACAACGGGGCCCTATCCCGTCATATGTTGTTATCCTTCTCATAGAGGTCTGTACACAGTTGTGGGTTGTACATATGTGGAGTTGTAAATCTGTTTTGGGTCAGTTATGTTGTGGTACTCTGTTTTGGAAAGTTCCCGTGTATACGTGATACTATTTGGTGGCAGCCTTGTCGGCTTGCCTATTATATTTTGTTGGCTAGTTGTGACTCCCAGGAGGCAGTTACATTCGTGTATAAAGGCAGCCTTATCGGATTGCCTATCCTGACATGTGTTATGATTGCGGTGTTATGCTGCCGAAATTTATATTGTCCTTAGTGTCAGTCTGATTACATGACAGGTTAGTATAAGGGTGCTGTCACGACCCGACCCCGGATCCGTGACCGGTGCCTTATGTCACGACCCGACCCCGGGGCCGCGACTAGTACCCTACCGGGGTACCCTGTCAGGTGTACATCAGAGAATAGCAGCGGAACATACATAACACATAACTTATAAAAAGGGTAAACATCACTGGCCAGCCGATAAGGCTGCCTTCCATAAAACATACTTAACCAAAAGTATAGAAGTACAACTTGTTCTTATAGCCCAAAACATATATGTGACCACAGACCTCTAGGGATAACAACTGTGGCGGGACAGGGCCCCGCCATACCCCTGAATGTACAAAATACCTATAGCATCAGGGAATATCCGTACCAACAAACAAGCTTCCGGAGGAATGGAGCTTCTGACACCGGAATAGTGATCCTAAGAGCGAGGATCCACAATCTGCTTACCCTTACCTGCGGCATGAACGCAGCCCCCGAGGAAGTCGATTACCTGATATGTACCAAGTATGTAAAGTTGGAAAAATCGTAATAATGATATCATAAGTCTAAAGTAAGCCGAGTCATGGAAGACAATCAAAATACCTTTTCTTGTGCCTTACTAACAATGAGTGACAAGTATATATATAATCTGCATAAAATAGGGCCTCGTGATCAAAACAGGTACCTCGCCCGTAGTATCAATAAGCACCCCTACTCCTGAGACTATTTCACCCGCATAGGTCCTGTGGACCCGCATGAGGTATTCCTCGCATAGGTTGTACCCGCCCGCATGGGACTATTTCACCCGCATAAGCCCATAAGGACTCGCATGAGGTATTCCTCGCATCGTGGGTAGCAAATCCACGGAACAGGTGGTATAACGATCTTGGGGATTTACCCCTCAGATATACTCTTACCCTGAAGCAGATGGTATAACGATCTTGGGGACTTACCCCTCAGATATACTCTTACACTGAAGCAGATGGTATAACGATCTTGGGGACTTACCCCTCAGATATACTCTTACACTGGAGAAGGTGGTACGACGATCTTGGGCTTGCCCCTCAGACATACTCTTACCCTGGAGAAAGTGGTATAACGATCTTGGGGCTTGCCCCTCAGATATACTCTTACCCTAGCTCAAACTGTCATAATATCATAATCATAAATAAGTAAGAAAACTTATAACTTCTTATTAGTCTTGTTCATATACCCTCTCATTTTAGTTTACTTAAGGCACTTAATCATATCTTTAATAAAAGAAAACCGGGAATTTAACCCAAGTACTACATACTTCCACTCTTTTAAAAGTGACTTTTTTTCATACATAAAACCTTTGGGCAATTGATGCCTTAAAATCAATTTGCCTTTCGTAAATCAAGTCATTTGTTCTTACTTATCTTACTTAGAATAAATCTCTTCTTATCAACCTTTTTATAAAGCTAATAAACCAACTTCCCATAAAGTTGTTATATTAACTCTATACTTTAATAAAATCATACTTTTCCCTTAACCAAGGGACTTATACATCTTAAAACGAAACAAGTCTTTATATACTTAAAACAAGTAAGAATACTAAATCTTGTACGTCTACCGTACTACATAGATACAACTACTCATGCTCAAGAGATAGGAAAAGCTTCACATACCTCTTTGGTCAATCCACTTGCTAAGTCCAAACTACCGCAAGTAATATGTCAACCTAAAATAACCATGATACGTTTATTAACCTCTAATTTCAATGTAGAATAATCCAAGTTCAAAGTCACTAAATTCTATGGAAAATTGGGCAGCATTTCCTTTGTTTCTACATACTTTGCCACTTTTCTCAAGGCCGAATTTATCATCCAAACGCCACCTTTAAGGCTCAACAATCCAACATTTCAAAGGGGATTACACACCTAAACTTGGGTGTGTAAAATTCTGCCCCATAAGGTACAACAATTCACTTAATAATTCTAAGGTAGTTTTTAGGCTACAACATGCTCATAATATCTTTTTAGCCAATTCTTTCATATCCAAACCACATTTCTTACATGCAGGGATTCTAAGTGCATTATTTACTACTACACATCCCTTCTTCTTCACATGCAACATTAATAACTAACCACAAGAGAAGAAATGTTACCTTAAAACTTTAGCCAAACTTATTCCAACAACTTTGCTAGCCTCCTTTCCAAGAACACCACCACAAAAATACCAACAAGCTAGCCACAAGCTTCCTTCTTGTTCTTAACTTTTCAGATTTTTCTTAGGCTTGAATTCCTCTTGGAATTTTAGAGAGAAGTGGGAGCTTAAGCTTAGAGAGAGATTGAAAGATGACCAAGTCTTCAAGACTTGGTCAATATAAGGCATGCAAGAAAATCAGATGGGGGGGGACACTTGTCACCCTCCCATGGCCTTTTTAAAAGAGAAAATCAGATTTTCCTAAGTTTTTCCGCCTGGAATCCCGCCTTGGCGCCGCGGCCCTGACGCCGGCGCCGCGGCGCTGAAACCTCTGCGGACTCTCGGAACTTCCGGCGCCGCGGCCCTGCTGTCCTGGCGCCGCGGCGCTGCAACTTCAGCGACCCCTCAGTATATCCGGCGGCCACGCCGTCTTTGCACGAAACGCTTTTACGTCGTCTGCGCCGAACTTGTAACTCTCATAACTTTCTACTCCGACGTCCTATCGACGAACGGTTGGTTGCGTTGGAATCTAGACTCAACGAACTACGCCCTAGGCCTTTGAAACACTTAGGAACTCTCAATGTACCGGGTCATAACCCGCCTCAAAGTTGACTAAAACCCGTCAAAACAATCCACAACTTATCTTTCGAAAATTTTAAGTCTTACATGCTTTAAATGCGCTCTCACGTAGGGTCAGAACTACGGGGTATAACATTCTCCCCCCCTTAGAAACATTCGTCCCGAATGTTCCTTCTAGGCTTACTCCAATCACAGTATCGACATAGACCCTATTAACTATTCTTTTGCAAATAAAGAAGCTCCACGAGCCACAACATACTTAAGCGTAAATGTTAAATCAAAACTAACAAGAAGGAAAGTGGGTTACCTGGAGGTATAGGAAATAGGTGAGGGTACTTCTTCATCATGTCATCCTCTGCTTCCCACGTCATTTCCTCCCTGTTCTCGTTCCGCCATAAGACCTTGACGGAAGCCACGTCTTTCGTCCGAAGTCGCCTAACCTGACGATCGAGTATCGCTATGGGACTCTCCTCATATGATAACTCCTCTGTCACCTGGACATCATGAATCGGGTGCACTCTAGATGGATCTCCAACACATTTCCGCAACATAGACACATGGAAAACTGGATGTACCGCCTCCAAATCGGACGGAAGATCTAACTCATAGGCAACCTTGCCTATCCTACGGACAATCTGATACGGCCCAATGTACCTTGGGCTAAGTTTCCCTTTCTTTCCAAACCTCATCACGCCCTTCATGGGCGATACCTTTAGGAAAACCCAATCATCTATCTCAAATTCCAAGTGTCGACGCCGATGATCTGCATACGACTTCGCGACTACGAGCCGCCAACCGCTCTGGATAAGCTTCACTTATCCATCGCTGCTGAACCAAGTCCGGCCCGACTAATCGAACTTCTCCCACTTCGAACCAGCTATCGGTGACTGCACTTCCTCGTATAAGGCCTCATAAGGCGCCATCGAATACTAGAATGGTAGCCGTTGTTATAAGCAAACTCCAAGAGGCAAATGATCCTCCTACCCACGAAATCAATAACACAAGCCCGCATATCCTCGAGTGTGCGGATAGTGCGCTCGGCTGTCCGTCGATGCGAGGATGAAACGCCATCTTGAGACTCACTGTGTCCCTAATCCACGAAAAGACCTCCGAAGTTAGCCGTAACCGGGCTCCTCATGCGAAATAATCGTCTGAGCACTCCGTGCAGTCTCACAATCTCCCTGATATACAGTCTCGCGTAATCCTCAGCTGAAAAAGTCGTCCTGACTGGGAGAAAATGGGCTGATTTCGTCAGCCTGTCGACGATAACCCAAATGGAATCATGTTTCCTTTGAGTGGAAGGTAACCCTGTAATAAAATCCATATTTACCACCTCTCATTTCCAAGTCGGAATATCAATAGCCGTGACGACCACCGCTTCGGTGCTCAACCTTCACTCGCGACAATTCGCACGCGTGCTACGAACTCCGCGGCGTCGGCAAGGCCATCCCACCAATACACGATTCGAGGTCATGATACATCTTAGTCGACCGGATGAATAGAATAACGAGCACCGTGTCTCCCGAGAATCTGGCGGCGAAGTCTGTCACATCGGGAACACCTGGCCGGCCCTCGAATCTTAGCACCCGTCGGTATACCTCAAATAGACTCTTCTCCTTCGGAAGGCTGCGTCTCGATGCCGTACCAAAATCGGATCCTCATCACGCCTCTTCACCTCGCCGGCGATGGAAGACTCGGCAACCTCTCGAACCCGAATTCCGTCACTATCGAGAATCAAAGCGAACCCCAAGGATCGCTAGTTGATGTAACTCTCGGACCATATCCCTTTCTCTGGTGAATATCGCATGGACTACCCATCGATCTGCGACTAAGGGCATCTGCAACTACATTGGCCTTCCCGGGTGGTACGAATATCAACATCGTAATCCTTAAGTAGCTCCAACCACCGTCTGCGCAAGTTCACTCCTCCGGTGAAGATATCGGAGACTCTTGTGGTGCGTGTAAATGTCCACATGAACTCCATATAAATAATGTCTCCGGATCTTCAAGGTATGAATCACCGCTGCGCGACTCAGTCATGTGTGGGATAGTTCTTCTCATGCTTCCTAATTTGCCGAGACGTAAGTTATAACTTTCGGCGTCTTTGCGTCAAGACGCACTCCAAGCCCGACGCTGGCGTCACAATAA
Source organism: Przewalskia tangutica (assembly GCA_029844215.1). Taxonomy (NCBI): domain Eukaryota; kingdom Viridiplantae; phylum Streptophyta; class Magnoliopsida; order Solanales; family Solanaceae; genus Przewalskia; species Przewalskia tangutica. Next base: position 123,723 of record CM056723.1, on the reverse strand, counting down.
ACCACATATCCATCTAAACCCTCTGGAAGAGTAAGAACTAGGGCGGTCGTCAACTTCTCCTTTAGCAACTGAAAACTTTTCTCACAAGTATCCGTCCACCGGAACATAGCTGCCTTCTGAGTCAGCTTAGTCAAAGATGCTGAAATAGAAGCAAACTTCTCCACAAACCTCCGATAATAACCTGCAAGGCCCAAAAAGTTGCGCACCTCCGTCGGTGTAGTGGAGTGCAGGGCCAAGTCTTGGCGCCTCGATCTTATTTGTATCAATCCGAATACCATCGGCCCGATAACATGCCCTAAGAAAGCCACTGAAGCTAACGAACTTCGCCGAGAACTTGGCATACAACTGCCGGTCTCGGAGGACTCCCAATACCGTCCTCAAATGATCTGTATGCTCATGCTCTGTGCGCGAATACACCAAGATATCATCAATAAACACTATAACGAACATATCCAAGAATGGCCTGAACACCCTATTCATCAAATCCATGAATACTGCTGGGGCGTTGGTCAACCCGAAAGACATTATCACGAACTCATAGTGCCCATACGGTCTGAATGCGATCTTTGGGATATCTATCTCTAACTCGTGCACTGATGATAACGGACCGCGGTCTATTTTGAAAAAACACCTTGCACCTGCAATCGGTCAAACAAATCGTCAATCACGGGGAGGATATCATTCTTGATAGTTACTTTGTTCATTGCCGTAATCAATACACATACGCAGCGTGGCCCCATCCTTCTTCTTCTTTACAAATAACATTGGCGCTCCCCAAGGAGAAACACTTGGCCTAATAAAGCCTTTCTCCAGCAAATCTTTCAGCTGGTCCTTCAATTCCTTTAACTCGGCAGGTGCCATCCTGTATGGCGGAATAAATATCGGTCGAGTGTCTGGCGCCAAATCAATACAAAACTCAATCTCCCTCTCGGGAGGGATACCCGGAAGCTCGTCTGGGAATACGTCTGGAAACTCTCTAACGACCGGAACTGACTGAAGGTCCGGTATCTCAGCCTCAGTGTCGAATACTCGAACCATATGATAGATGTACCCTTTCCGCACCATCTTCCTAGCCTTGAGGTAAGAAATAAACTTACCCCTCGGCGATGCAGTATTCCCCTTCAACTCGATAACAAGCTCGCCGGGAAACTGGAACCGAACTAATCTCTCTCTACAGTCGACATGGGCATAGCAAGACGCTAGCCAATCCATACCCATAATCACATCAAAGTCTGTCATATCCAACTCTATCAAGTCGGCTAGAGTCTGACGACTGTCTATAGTCACTGGGCAAGCCTTATATACCCGCTCAGCTATCACTGAATCACCTACTGGCGTAGCCACCTCAAAAGGTCTTATGGACTCGGGCTCTATCCCTATTCTACTGGCAATATGAGGAGATATATAGGACAAGGTAGAACCTGGATCTATCAAAGCATATACATCACAACAAGAAACCAATAATGTACCTGTGACGACATCTGGCGACGCCTCCTGGTCCTGTCGGCTGGACATAGCATATATGCGGTTCTGAGGACCGCTAGAACTGGAACCCCTACCACGACCTGCGCGGCTGCTGGCCATAAGTACCACGCCTCGGGCGTCGACCATCGAAGATGAAGATCCAAAGAATCGACCGTCGGCTGAACAATGCGCTCCGCGCTGGGGCGGACAATCTCTTCCGGATGGCCTGCGCCGCAAGAGTAACACGCTCCGAACCCATACGACACTCGCCGGATGAGACCTACGCATCGAACGCACCGAGAGGTAGGTGGTCTCGATTGGTGACGATCCGCCTCCTGAAACCACGAAGTCACGGAGCACGACTGCTCTGAATAACCCGGTGATCGGACCTCTGCGGAAAAGCGAGAAGGAGCACTCTGTCTTTGGTGGAATGTGGACCTAGTCTGCTGCGAGGCCGCCTCGAAAACTTCCACGAGACCTGCCGTCACGGCCTCTTGGTGGCCTAAATCTAGGCGATCTGTCTCTCTCTGTCCTCAATCCACAGGCGTCGCTGCATCTGGCGATATCCATCCCGGTGAAGAGCCACCCCCAAGCATGCAGTAATCATATGACGGTCTAATCCCATCATATACCGATGAACCCTGTCTGCCATGTCAGCTACAATGGTGTGCGCATATCTGGCCAAGGAGTCAAACTCCAGGTTGTACTCTCTGATAGTCCTCCCATCCTGCCTCAAGGTCAAGAATCTATCTACGGGCTCTCTCATCTCGGGAGGCAAGAAGTGATCCAGAAAGTCTCTGTGAACTCTTCCCAAACAGTGGAAGAGCATCCTCACCTCGACAACACCCATGACTCAAACAGTTCACAACGCAATATCGCGGTGAAGCTAGTATAACAGACTCGATCTCCGATGCCTAAGCACTGCGTGGTCAGAATCGGAAAAACTCCTGCAGATCCTCCTCAAATCTCAAACCATAGAACTTCGGGTGGGTGACAACCAGAAATCCGAATCAGAAGCTATCGGCTCACAGGGTTGGTGCTGCTCTGTCGTGTTGCCACATACTATCTTTGATCGATAACCAAATCATTCCCGTAATCTCTATACTCGGACCATTGTGGGGATGGAGGCTCGTGCAGCGGTCTCGATGAGCGCTCACGCCTCGAAATCTGCTGAGGCTGGCGACGATGTGGAACTCACCGCCCTAAACATCATCTCTGGTAAGGGTGAGCACTGCCCTCGTGACTCTCCGCGTCCACTAGCAAGACCTCACCGCCTTGCCGCCACGGGCGCGGTTGCCTTGCGTGGAGGCATAACTGATACATAAAAGAAAACATCAGAGGAGGTTCAACCTATAACTCAGCTCTATTGCACGATCTTAGAGTGAAAGAATGGAAACCAATCCTAAATGTCCTGCAGCCTCCTGATTATAGATGTGGTGCACGACACACCGATAATCAAGACTCTACTAGACACGATTACATGGACACTTTCAGAGGACTAAGCGCTCACGATACCACTTTTGTCATGACCGACCCGGGCGCGACTAGTACCTGCGGGGTACCCTATCAGGTGTACATCAGAGAATAGCAGCGGAACATACATAACACATAACTTATAAAAAGGGTAAACATCACTGGCCAGCCATTAAGGCTGCCTTCCATAAAACATACTTAACCAAAAGTATAGAAGTACAACTTGTTCTTATAGCCCAAAACATATATGTGACCACAGACCTCTAGGGATAACAACTGTGGCGGGACAGGGCCCCGCCATACCCCTGAATGTACAAAATACCTATAGCATCAGGGAATATCCGTACCAAACAAGCTTAGGAGGAATGGAGCTTCGACAGAAATAGTGATCCAAGGCGAGGATCCACACCGCCTTACCCTGCGGCGTGAACGCGGCCCAGGAAGAAATTCGATTACCTGATATGTACCAAGTATGTAAAACTGGAAAAATACTGTAATAATGATATCATAAGTCTAAAATAAGCTGGAGTCATGGAAGACAATCAAAATACATTTTACTGTGCATTACTAACAATGAGAGTGACAAGTATATATATAATACTGCATAAAATAGGGGCCTCATGATCAAAACAGGGTACCTCGCCCGTAGTATCAATAAGCACCCCTACTCCTGGGACTATTTCACGCGTAGGTCCCGTGGACCCGCGTGAGGTATTCTCGCATAGGTTGTACCCGCCCGCATGGGACTATTTCACCCGCATAAGCCCATAAGGACTCGCATGAGGTATTCCTCGCATCGTGGGTAGCAAATCCACGGAACAGGTGGTATAACGATCTTGGGGATTTACCCCTCAGATATACTCTTACACTGAAGCAGATGGTATAACGATCTTGGGGACTTACCCCTCAAATATACTCTTACACTGGAGAAGGTGGTATGACGATCTTGGGCTTGCCCCTCAGACATACTCTTACCCTGGAGAAGGTGGTATAACGATCTTGGGGCTTGCCCCTCAGATATACTCTTACCCTAGCTCAAACTGTCATCATATCATAATCATAAATAAGTTAAGAAAACTTATAACTTCTTATTAGTCTTGTTCATATACCCTCTCATTTTAGTTTACTTAATGCACTTAATCATATCTTTAATAAAAGAAAACCGGGAATTTAACCCAAGTACTACATACTTCCACTCTTTTAAAAGTGACTTTTTTTCATACATAAAACCTTTGGGCAATTGATGCCTTAAAATCAATTTGCCTTTCGTAAATCAAGCCATTTGTTCTTACTTATCTTACTTAGAATAAATCTCTTCTTATCAACCTTTTTATAAAGCTAATAAACCAACTTCCCATAAAGTTGTTATATTAACCCTATACTTTAATAAAATCATACTTTTCCCTTAACCAAGGGACTTATACATCTTAAAACGAAACAAGTCTTTATATACTTAAAACAAGTAAGAATACTAAATCTTGTACGTCTACCGTACTACATAGATACAACTACTCATGCTCAAGAGATAGGAAAAGCTTCACATACCTCTTTGGTCAATCCACTTGCTAAGTCCAAACTACCGCAAGTAATATGTCAACCTAAAATAACCATGATACGTTTATTAACCTCTAATTTCAATGTAGAATAATCCAAGTTCAAAGTCACTAAATTCTATGGAAAATTGGGCAGCATTTCCTTTGTTTCTACATACTTTGCCACCTTTCTCAAGGCCGAATTTATCATCCAAACGCCACCTTTAAGGCTCAACAATCCAACATTTCAAAGGGGATTACACACCTAAACTTGGGTGTGTAAAATTCTGCCCCATAAGGTACAACAATTCACTTAATAATTCTAAGGTAGTTTTTAGGCTACAACATGCTCATAATATCTTTTTAGCCAATTCTTTCATATCCAAACCACATTTCTTACATGCAAGGATTCTAAGTGCATTATTTACTACTACACATCCATTCTTCTTCACATGCAACATTAATAACTAACCACAAGAGAAGAAATGTTACCTTAAAACTTTAGCCAAACTTATTCCAACAACTTTGCTAGCCTCCTTTCCAAGAACACCACCACAACAACACCAACAAGCTAGCCACAAGCTTCCTTCTTGTTCTTAACTTTTCAGATTTTTCTTAGGCTTGAATTCCTCTTGGAATTTTAGAGAGAAGTGGGAGCTTAAGCTTAGAGAGAGAGAGAGATTGAAAGATGACCAAGTCTTCAAGACTTGGTCAATATAAGGCATGCAAGAAAATTAGATGGGGGGACACTTGTCACCTCTCTTGGCCTTTTTAAAAGAGAAAATCAGATTTTCTAAGTTTTTCCACTGAATCCCGCCTTGGCGCGGCCAGCGGCGCGGCGGCGCTGAAACCTCTGCGGACTCGGAACTTCCGAGCGCGGCCCTGCTGTCTGGCGCATGGCGCTGCAACTTCAGCGACACCTCAGTATATCCGGCGCCGCGGCCCTGCATCCGGCGCCGCGGCCCTGTCGCCTTTGCCTGAAACGCTTTTCTGTCCGTCTGCGCACTGAACTTGTAACTCCAATAACTTTATACTCCGGCGTCCTATCGACGAACGGTTGGTTGTGTTGGAATCTAGACTCAACGAACTACGCCCTAGGCCTTTGAAACACTTAGGAACGCTCAATGTACCGGGTCATAACCCGCCTCAAAGTTGACTAAAACCCGTCCGAAACAATCCGTCAACTTATCTTTTGAAAATTTTAAGTCTTACATGCTTTCGTACGCTCTCATACGTAGGGTCAGAACTACGGGGTATAACACCTTAACCCGGGCACCTTTGTGACACAACATCAGAGAAGACCAGCGGAATATAAACTCACAATAAACAACCATAATGATATAAAATAGTCTAGCCCAAAATGGCTAACCTCAAAAGTACATAAAACCGAACAGTTACATCCTTAAACAAACCAAGTTATGACAAGACTACATGCCTCTAAGAAGGAGTAACACTATGACGGGACAAGGCTCCGTCATGCCCCTGAATATACAAAGCATCAACAACACCAGGGAGAACCATACCAAAAGTCGAGCCTCCGAAGAAATGGAGCTCCTGACACCTGAGTAAAAGATCCTAAGAATGAGGATCTACCACCTGCTTTCCCTTACCTGCGGCATGAACGCAGCCCCCGAGGAAGGGGGTCGATACATGACGTACCAAGTATGTAAAGCGGAAAATCGTAGTAATATCATAAGTCCAAAATACAGAAGTTATAGATAAAAACCAAATTATGTTGCCTTTGTGCCTTACTAACAATGAGTAACAAGTATAAGTATAATCTTGCATAAAAATAGGAGGCTCGTGATCAAAACAAGATCTCTCGCGTAGTATCATTAAGCAATCCTACTCGCAGATTTATTTCACCGCGTGGATCTGTGGATCGCGTAACCATCCGCTCGCGTGGGACTATTTCACCGCGTGAGATTATTTCACCGCGTGGATCGGTGGACCCGTGGGACTATTTCACCGTATGGACCCGGTGGGCCGCGTGAGTACAAGCGCGCTTTCGCGTCATGGGTAGCAAATCCATGGAATACGTGATAATAACAATGATAATACATAAATCAGACAACCGGCTAGTATACATAACATAAGCGCTCTTACATCGAATACTCGGTGATAACAATAATAATACATAAATCAAGACAATGGCTAGTATACATAACATAAGCGCTACCGACTTATCATAACATAAACAAGATAAGAAATCTTCTAACTTCTTATGAACATTATTAATATAACTCTTCTCATTTTAGCTCATTAAGGCACTACATGTCTTTTTAAGATAAATCCGGGAATTTAACCCAAGTATCACATACCGTAAACCTTTTTCGAAAAGACTCCTTTTGATATAAAACTTCCAAGATACTAATACCCATAGTATCATGTCACAAGCATTTTCAAAACAAGTCACAATTTTCCATTTAGAAAATATCCCAAGCTTCTAAATCAAGTGACTTCATTTCCTTTAAAACCTTAGGCCATTAATGCCTTAAAACAATTTACCTTCCACAAATTCAACTCATTTTCCCCTTGCTTATTTTATGTAAAGTAAACCCTTCTTTATTTACCTTTTTCCCGAACTAATATAACCAACTTCCCATAAAACCGTTATATTAACATTTTACGTTAGTCAAACACATTTTCCTATGTCCAAGGGACTTATACCTTTAAAACGAAACAAGTATCATATACTTCAAAACAAGTGAAGATTATCAAATCTTGTACGTATACCGTACTACATAGATACAACTACTCATGCTCAAGAGATAGGAAAGCTCTACATACCTCTTCGGTCAATCCACTTGTTAATTCCAACTATCGCACGTAATACGTCAACCTATAATGACCATAATACGTTTATTAACTTCTAGTTTCAAAGTAGAATATTTCCAAGTTCAAGGTTACTAATTCATATGGAAAATTGGGCAGCATTTCCTTTGTTTCTACTCACTTTGCCACCTTTTCAAAGGCCGATTTTTAACACTCAAACGCCATATTTAAGGCCCAACATCCAAACCAACACAAAGGGGATTACACATCTAAACTTGGGTGTGTAAAATTCTGCCCCATAAGTTATAACAATTAATCTTAACAAGTTTAAGGTAATTTTTAGGCTACAACATGCTCACATAACCTCTTTAGCCAAATCATTCATACCCAAACCACCTTTCTTGCATGCAATGACTCTAAGAGCATTATTTACTACCACAAGTTCTTTCTTCTTAACATGCAACACTAAAAACTAATTATAAAGGAAGAATCATTACCTTAGAGCTTTAGCCAAATTTTTCCAACAACTTGCTAGCTTCCTTTCCAAGAACACCACCACAACAACCTTCACAAGCTAGCCACAAGCTTCCTTCTTGCCTTTACTTTTCAGATATTTCCTAAGGCTAGAATATCTCTTAGAATTTTAGAAAGAAGGAGGAACTTGAAATTTTAAGAGAGAAGGAAGAGCTTTTGTCTAAGAGAGAGATGAAAGATGACCAAGTCTTCAAGACTTGGTCAATATAATGCATCTGAATCGGATGGGGGGACACTTTTCACCCTCCCATGGCCTTTTTAAAAGAAGAGATCAGATTTTCCTAAGTTTTTCCGCGATTTCGCCTCGTAGCTGCGACCTGCGATCGGCGCCGGCGCAACTCTGCGGACTCCGGAACTTCCGGCTGCGGCCAGTTCGGCGCGCGGCCACTCCGGTCTTGTGGCTGAGGCCCCTGACCGAAATTTTCTGATTTCGAGTCCTAACTCCTTTCGCACGGCCCCATACACACGGCCTGAATCACGGGGTATAACATTCTCCCCCTTAGAAACATTCATCCCGAATGTTCCTTCTAGGCTTACTCAAATCACAATATCGACATAGACTCTCTTAACTATTCTTTTTTTTTTAAAAATAAAGACGCTCCACACGGTCACAACAAAACTCAAGCATAATTACTAAATTTAAAGACCAATAATTTAGGAACGTGGGTTACCTGGAGGTATAGGGAATAAGTAAGGATATTTCTTCATCATGTCATCCTCTGCTTCCCACGTCATCTCCTCTCTGTTCTCGTTCCGCCATAAAACCTTGACGGAAGCCACATCATTTGTCCGTAATCGCCTAACCTGACGATCGAGTATCGCTATGGGACTCTCCTCATACGATAACTCCTCTATTACCTGAACCTCATGAATCGGATGTACTCTAGATGGGTCTCCAATACATTTCCGCAACATAGACACATGAAACACTGGATGTACTGCCTCTAGATCGGACGGCAGATCCAATTCATAGGCAACCTTGCCTACCCTCCGAACAATCTGGTAAGGCCCAATGTACCTTGGGCTAAGTTTTCCCTTCTTCCCAAATCTCGTCACGCCCTTCATGGGTAACACCTTCAGGAAAACCCAATCATGTACCTCAAACTCCAAGTGTCGACGTCGCTGATCTGCATACGACTTCTGCCGACTCTGGGCTGCCAATAATCGTTCCTGGATAAGCTTCACCTTATCCATCACTGTGAACCAAGTCCGGCCCGACTAATCGAACTTCTCCTACCTCGAACCAGCTATCGGTGGCGTGCACTTACTCGTATAAGGCCTCGTAGCGCAATCGAATACTAGAATGGTAGTTGTTGTTATAAGCAAACTCCACAAGAGGTAAATGATCCTCGGCTACCCACAAATCAATAACACAAGCCCGCATATCCTCAAGTGCGGATAGTGCGCTCGGCCCGTCCGTCGACCGAGGTGAAATGCGATCGAGACTCACTGTGTTCCTAATCCTTCCGAAAAGACCTCCGAAGTTAGCCGAAGCCGGGCTCCTCTATCGATATAATCGACAGGGACTCGTGCAATCTCACAATCTCTCTAATATATAATCTGGCATAGTCCTCGATTGAAACGTCGTTACGATAGGAAGAAAATGGGCTGATTTCAATCACTGTCGATAATCACCCAAATGGAATCACGCTTCCTCTGAGTGGTAGGTAGCCCTGTAATAAAATCCATATTTATCACCTCCCACTTCCAAGTCGGAATATCAATAGCCTGCAATAGCCCACCGGACTTTTGGTGCTCAACCTTGACCTGGCGATTAGGACATCATGCAACAAAACCACGCCACGCGTCCTCTTGAGCAATCCCACCAATACACACACCTGAGGTCATGGTACATCTTAGTCGTCCCCGGGTGAATAGAATAACGAGCACTGTGTGCCTCCCCCAAAATCTGCTGACGAAGTCTGTCCGCATCGGGAACACACAATCGGCCTCAAACCTTAGCACCTCATCAGCGCTACCTCAAATAGACTCTTCTGCCGGAAGAGCGGCATCGATACCACACCATAATCAGATCCTCATCATCGCCTCTTCACGCCTCGACGATGGAAGACTCGGCAACCTCTCGAACCGAACTCCATCACTATCGAATCAAACGAGCGAACCCCAAGGCTCATTGGCCGAATCTCTCGGACCATATCCTTTTTCCCCGGCTGTACATCGGATAGACTACCCATCGATCTGCGACTAAGGGCATCTGCAACTACATTGGCCTTCCCTGGGTGGTATAGAATATCAATATCATAATCCTTAAGCAACTTCAACCACCGTCTGCATGCAGTTCACTCCTGGTGAAGATATCTTTGGAGGCTCTTGTGGTGCGTGTAAATATCCATGAACCCCATACAAATAATGTCTCCAGATCTTTAAGGCATGAATCACTGCTGCCAACTCCAAATCATGTGTGGGATAGTTTTTCTCGTGCTTCCTAAGCTGTCGAGATGCGTAAGCTATAACTCTGCCGTGCTGCATCAGCACGCACCCAAGCCCGACACCTGACGCATCGCAATAAACCACATACCCATCTAAGCCCTCTGGAAGAGTAAGGACTGGGGCGGTCGTCAATTTCTCCTTTAATGTGGAAACTCTCCTCATAAGCATCCATCCACCTGAAATATAATCGCGCATACGAGTCGGCTAGTCAAAGCGGCACATGGAAGTAAACTTCTCCAAACCTCCGATAATAACTGCAGGCCCAAAGGTTGCGCTCCGTCGGTGTAGTGGGTCTAGGCCAAGTCTTGACTGCCTCAATCTTTGATGTATCAACCCGAATACCATCGGCCCCGATAACATACCCTAAGAAAGCCACTGAAGCCAACCAAAACTCGCATTTCGAGAACTTGGCATACAACCGCCGGTCTCGGAGGACTCCCAATACCATCCTCAAATGATCCGCATGTTCCTGCTCTGTGCGCGAATAAACCAGGATGTCATCAATGAATACTATAACGAACATATCCAAGAATGGCCTGAACACCCGGTTCATCAAATCCATGAACACTGCTGGGGCGTTGGTCAACCTGAAAGACATCACCCTAAACTCATAGTGCCCATACCGGTCACGAATGCGATCTTGGGATATACGTCTCTAACTCGCACTTTGATGATAACGTAACGCAGTCTATCTTGGAAAAACATCTCGCACCCTGCAACTGGTCAAACAAATCATCAATCCTGGGGAGGGGATATCTGTTCTTGATAGTTACCTTATTCAGCTGCCTGTAATCAACACACATACGCAACATTCCATTCTTCTTCTTTACAAACAACACTGGCGCTCCCCAGGGAGAAACACTAGGCCTGATGAAGCCTTTCTCCAGCAAATCTTTCAGCTGGTCCTTCAACTCCTTCAACTGGGCAGGTGCCATTCTGTATGGCGGAATAGATATCGGTAGAGTGTAAGGCGCCAAATTAATGTAAAACTCAATCTCCCTCTCAGGAGGGATACCCGGAAGCTCGTCTGGGAATACGTCTGGAAACTCGCTAACAACCGGAACCGACTGAAGGTCCGGTATCTCAGCCTCAGTATCAAACACCCGAACCAAATGGTAAATATACCCTTTCCGCACCATCTTCCTAGCCTTGAGGTAAGAAATAAACCTACCCCTCGGCGATGCAGTATTCCCTTTCCACTCGATCACCGGCTCACCAGGAAACTGGAACCGTACTAGTCTCTCTCTACAGTCCACATTGGCATAGCAAGACGCTAGCCAATCCATACCCATAATCACATCAAAGTCTGTCATATCCAACTCTATCAAGTCAGCTAGAGTTTGACGACTATCTATAGTCACTGGGCAAGCCTTATATACCCGCTCAGCTACCACTGAAGCACCTACCGACGTAGCCACCTCAAAAGATTCTATGAACTCGGGCTCTATCCCTATTCTACCAGCAATATGAGGAGATATATAGGACAAGGTAGAACCTGTATCTATCAAAGCATATACATCACAGCAAGAAACCAATAATGTACCTGTGACGACATCGGGTGACGCCTCCTGGTCCTGACGACTGGACATAGCATATATGCGGTTCTGAGGACCGATGGGCGGAACCTGCCCACGACCTGCGCGGCTGCTGGCCGTGAACACCCCGCCTCAGGCGCATTGCCACCAGCGAAGATCTAGCCATCGACCACCGGTGAGCCATCATATTCCCGCCGCCTCTGATCGGACAATCTCTCCTCAAATGGCCCTGCTGGCCGCAAGAATAACAAGCTCCTGGAGTAACACGGCAACCCCCATAATGGCAATCGCCATATCGACCACACCGAGGTATAGGTGTCCTTATCTGACCGGAACTCTGGTCCCTCTAGGAACCCGAACCCCTAGAACCACCGTCTGCTCCCGAATACTGCATGCGTCCGGAAGATGGTGGAGGCGCGGCTGACCGGTGTGGTGCAAATGCAGTCTGCTTTGGGGTTATCTACCCTAAAACTACCGAGGACCTGCTGTCTGGCCTCTTCTGGCGATACTGCCGATCCGTCGGCCCTGCGTTCCTCACACCCAAGTGCATATGCTGCGTGCGGGCAATGTCCATCGGTGAAGAGCCACTCCTGCAACTCGGCAGTGATCATCGAGTCTGTGACATAGCGGTGCACCTGTCCTCCATATACGCTGCAAGCGGGCACATACCGAAACGATGAGTCAAACTCCACATTGTACTCCCGAACCGTCCGCCCACTCTGTCTCGGTGTCAAAAATCTATCGGCGAGCCCTCCTCATCTGCGGAGGCAAGAAATGGCAATGCGCCTCGAGAACTCGTCCCAAACAGTGAAGCGCATGCTCCCCGGGACAGTTCCATGAATTATACTGATCCAAGCTGCGGTGTCCGCGGCCGTGCGAACCTAATACCACCGACTCGGTCTCCGAAGCCCCGATCACCCTCATGATCCGATGTAACTGTCGGATAAACTCCTGAGGATCATCCTCAGGCCTCAACCCATAAAACTCTGGTGGGCTGCACCTCAAAAAGTCCTCGGTCTCAATCTAGCGACTCTGTCTTTGAACTACGGCAATCTGGGGCTGCATCTCGGCTTATCCTCGTATGCGCCACGATCACGGCGATGGCGGGCCATCTCCTTGTAGCCCATATCATACGCCGCCTGCTGGATGGAGGCTCAGTACCGCGATCTCGATGGCGTTCTTTGCTACCTCGGACTCTCTTTGGGGTTGGCGACGTTGTAGAACTTGCCGTCCGAAACACCTCATGCAGTGCGGACTGGGCTCGCTACTGGTAACCCTCGGTGCCCTACTAGTAGTTCCTCTCTTGCGCTTGCCGCCACGGGCGCGGTTGCCTGCGTGGGCATAAGCGTCTGGAAAAATACGTCAGAGGAAATTCAACCTATAACACAGTTCTATTGCACGATCTTAGAGTGAAAGAATGGAAACCAATCTAAATATCCTGCGACCTCACGATTATAGATGTGGTGCACAACACACCGATAATCAAGACTCTACTAGATACGACACGTAGACCTTTCCAGGATTAATCGCTCGATACCACTTTTGTCACGACCCGACCGGATCGTGGCCGGTGCCTTAACCGGGCACCGCGTGACACAACATCGAGAGAAGACGGCGGAATATAAACTCACAATAAACAACCATAATGATATAAAATAGTCTAGCCCAAAATGGCTAACCTCAAAAGTACATAAAGCCGAACAGTTACATCCTTAAACAAACCAAGTTATGACAAGACTACAGGCCTCTAAGAAGGAGTAACACTATGACGGGACAGGGCCCCGTCATGCCCCTGAATGTACAAAGCATCAACAACACCAGGGAGAACCATACCAAAAGTCGAGCCTCCGAAGAAATGGAGCTCCTGACACCTGAGTAAAAGATCCTAAGAATGAGAATCTACCACCTGCTTTCCCTTACCTGCGGCATGAACGCAGCCCCCGAGGAAGGGGTCGATCTGTGACGTGCAGTATGTAAAACTGGAAAATACTGTAGTAATATCATAAGTCCAAAATACACTGAAGTTATAGATAAAAACCAAATTATGTTGCACTGTGTCTTACTAACAATGAGAGTAACAAGTATAAGTATAATACTGCATAAAAATAGGAGGCTCATGATCAAAACAGGATCTCTCGCCCGTAGTATCATTAAGCAATCCTACTCGCAGATTTGTTTCACGCGTGGATCCTGTGGATCCGCATAAGGCCATCCGCCTCGCATGGTACTATTTCACCCGCATGGGACTATTTCACCCGCATGGATCCTGTGGACCCGCATGGGACTATTTCACCCGCATGGGACTATTTCACCCGTATGGACCCAGTGGGCCCGCATGAGTACAAGCGCCGCACTCGCATCATAGGTAGCAAATCCATGGAATACGCAGTAATAACAATGATAATACATAAATCAGCACAACCGGCTAGTATACATAACATAAGCGCTACCGGCTTATCAGAATACTCAGTGATAACAATAATAATACATAAATCAGCACAACCGACTAGTATACATAACATAAGCGCTACCGGCTTATCATAACATAAACAAGATAAGAAATCTTCTAACTTCTTATGAACATTATTAATATAACTCTTCTCATTTTAGCTCATTAAGGCACTACATGTCTTTTTAAGAGAAATCCGGGAATTTAACCCAAGTATCACATACAGTAAACCTTTTTCGAAAAGACTCCTTTTGATATAAAACTTCCAAGATACTAATACCCATAGTATCATGTCAAAACCATTTTCAAAACAAGTCACAATTTTCCATTTAGAAAATATCCCAAGCTTCTAAATAAAGTGACTTCATTTCCTTTAAAACCTTAGGCCATTAATGCCTTAAAACAATTTACCTTCCACAAATTCAACTCATTTTCCCCTTGCTTATTTTATGTAAAGTAAACACTTCTTTATTTACCTTTTTCCCGAACTAATATAACCAACTTCCCATAAAGCCGTTATATTAACATTTTACGTTAGTCAAACACATTTTCCTATGTCCAAGGGACTTATACCTTTAAAATGAAACAAGTATCATATACTTCAAAACAAGTGAAGATTATCAAATCTTGTACGTATACCGTACTACATAGATACAACTACTCATGCTCAAGATATAGGAAAGCTCTACATACCTCTTCGGTCAATCCACTTGTTAATTCCAACTATCGCACATGTACGCCAACCTATAATGACCATGTCGTTTATTAACTTCTAGTTTCAAAGTAGAATATTTCCAAGTTCAAGGTTACTAATTCCTATGGAAAATTGGGCAGCATTTCCTTTGTTTCTACTCACTTTGCCACCTTTTCAAAGGCCGATTTTTAACACTCAAACGCCACATTTAAGGCCCAACATCCAAACCAACACAAAGGGGATTACACACCTAAACTTGGGTGTGTAAAATTCTACCCCATAAGTTATAACAATTAATCTTAACAAGTTTAAGGTAATTTTTAGGCTACAACATGCTCACATAACCTCTTTAGCCAAATCCTTCATACCCAAACCACCTTTCTTGCATGCAATGACTCTAAGAGCATTATTTACTACCACAAGTTCTTTCTTCTTAACATGCAACACTAAAAACTAATTATAAAGGAAGAATCATTACCTTAGAGTTTTAGCCAAATTTTTCCAACAACTTGCTAGCTTCCTTTACAAGAACACCACCACAACAACCTTCACAAGCTAGCCACAAGCTTCCTTCTTGCATTTACTTTTCAGATTTTTCCTAAGGCTAGAATATCTCTTGGAATTTTAGAGAGAAGGAGGAGCTTGAAATTTTAAGAGAGAAGGAAAAGCTTTTGTCTAAGAGAGAGATGAAAGATGACCAAGTCTTCAAGACTTGGTCAATATAATGCATGCAAAATCGGATGGGGGGGACACTTGTCACCCTCCCATGGCCTTTTTTAAAGAAAAGATCGATTTTCCTAAGTTTTTCCGCGATTTCCCGCCTCGGCGCGCGCCGCTCTGCGGACTCGAAACTCCGTGCGCGGCCAGTTCCGGCGCGGCCAGATTCCGCGCTTGCCGCGGCATGCCTCGCCCGCGGCGCTGAACCACGATCGAAATTTTATGATTTCGAGTCCTAACTCCTTTCGCACGGCCCCATACGCACGGCCTGAACCACGGGGTATAACAGGTGCCCAATTAGGCTACCGGGTCGCGGCCCGTCGGGTCGGGTCGTGACAAAAGTGGTATCAGAGCAGTTAGTTCTCGAAATGTCTACAGACCGTGTCTAGTAGAGTCTTGTGTATGGGTATGTTGTTCACCATACTTATACGCAGGAGGCTGCCGGGCATTTAGGATTGGTTTCTATTCTTTTATCTCGTAGATCGTGCGACAGAACTATGTCATTAGGGTAACCCCCCTCTAACAAATTATTGTGGTTGCAACTATGTCTTAAAAGATAGCGACAGTGGCCCGGAAGGGAAAATCAGAGTTATTCGGACTTGATTTAGTGCGTCAAGCCATAAGGGAAGTGGAAGAGTTTGAATAGAAGTATGATGACCAGGTTTGGAGATACTACGTCAACGTCATGTAATGCAACTCTTCACAACCTTCTACGTACCGAATAAGGGAATAAGTTAACAATTCATCACTTAAGAGATGATATTGTCAAGGATTGGAACCAGGAGTAATGTCTGAGATTACGTATGTATACTAGAATATGTTGGAATTATGAAAAGTACGATAAGTAAGAAATGGGTGAACAAGTGTTAAAAGAAATGAAGTTGTTTATAATTACGAGTAGTGAGAATATACAAGAAAAAAAAAGATTCCTCTCAGATCATGAATGAGGTGTCGACTTGTGAGATGTATTACAACATTCTCTATCTTACGAATTGGTACTCCGTTATGCCACGTTATATGCTTTATAGTTACAGAGATTGAACTTTTCCTTCCAAATATAGAAAATGAAGCTTATCTACTCTTTTCTCCTTCATACCTTTAATTAAATTTTGAGCTTTAATTGTTAGAATATGTGACCGTTTTATGGTATACCATGTTTCTGGACTAGGTGAAGGTAGGAGACTGTAAAAGAATATTGTTTCCAGGTAAGGATAAGAAGGGGCTATTACTTCTTGAATAATAAGAGTGACATAAATGAATGAAAGTGCCTTTACCGAGTTCTGGGAGGTATTGGACATAGGAATTATTTGAGTTTTTTTCGCAAATGACTTAGAACCTGTGAATGAGGAGCATCCTATTGGCGTAGGAGCCAAGGAGTGGAACTGCTAATTTCTGGTTTGAAAAAAAAAACTAGGAGCTTTGTATTATATTGTTCCTGCAAAAATACACGGTGGATGAGAGTATTCAAGATGTGAAGGAACTTATGATAGATGGGAGATGGGATTTGTAGAATTTGCAATAACTATGTTCTAGGGATATAGTGGATCATATCACACAAGAATTAGAGTTGCATAAATTAACAGAAGGATGTGAAATGTCATGGTAGATAATGACAACTTCAGGTAAATTTACAGTAGGCAGTGCATGAGAGTTGTTAAGGAGAAAATCACACAAATCTGATGTTTTAAGAATATATGGATACCAAGATTACCTTTTAAGATTTCGTTCTTCTTCTAGAGATTATGGGAGTTTAAAATACAAGTGGGGATGTCCTAAAAAGAATTGGAAAAGAGACTGAGGCTAGATGCTACTGTTATAATTAATAGACAATATGAGATCATGTATCAATTGGTTGTTTTTGCAGATACGGTAATGCTGATGTAGGTATTATAACTCAGTTTCTGTAGGTCACACAAGTATCACGAGTGTGGTGAAGGCTTATTGCCCCTCCAAGTTCAAAGTAGTATTCGGAGTTGTACCACTTATCACTATGCGGTAGATATGGAAGTGGGAAAATATTGTGTGGCATGAAGGCAAGATGACCATCCACAGGGTGATATATGAGATCAATATGACTGACTATCTATAAGATGTGCATACTCATATTTTCATGGCAACAAAAATATTCTAAAGTACCTTCCTCAGATAATGCAGATGTTTGAAGGTTACGGACTAAGACTAGTAAGTAAGATAGTAAAGTGGGAAGTGATCAATATGGACTTCATTACAGGCTTACCTCGCACCCAACGGAAATATGACTCCATATGGGTTATTGTGGATAGGATGACAAAATCAGCCCACTTTTCTTCCAGTCAGGACTACTCATTAGCGGAAGACTATGCGAGGTTATACATCAGGGAGATAATGAGACTTCATGGGGTTCTCACATCTATTATATCGGACAGAGGATATCAGTTTACAACTAACTTTTGGAGATCGTTCCAGAAGAGATTGGGGACACAGGTGAGTCTTAGCACAGTGTTTCATCCTCGGACTGATGGGCAGGCTGAGCGTACTATTCAGACACTTGAGGATTTGTTGAGAGCTTGTATTATTGACTTCAGAGGTAGCTGGAATGATCATTTATTGTCATGACCCGACCCGACGGGCCGCGACCCGACGCTCTAATTGGACGCCATTACACTAACATGTCACGTAATCAACTGACACTTAAGGATAATCGAAAATTTCGGCAACATAACGCTGCATTTATAACATATACCCAAAATATGCGAGCCGACAAGACTGCCTTACACAATTATCCAGCAATCACAACAGGCTAGTCGACTAGGCTGCCGCTAAATAACATCACATAAATAAGGAATAATCAAACTAGGCAAGCCGGCAAGGCTGCCACTATATACGGGAACATCCCAAAACAAGTGCAACAATACAGCTAGCTCAACCGCATAAACGTTCTACACAAGTCCAAAACACATCTATCACCCACAACTGTCTACAGACCTCTAAGAGTACGATAATGATATATGACGGGATAGGGTCCCGTCGTGCCCCTAAATATATACGTAAATCTAAAAGAGGTTCTATACCGAAATGATAAGCTCTGAATCAAGGAGCTTCCCAATCAGCTGAGTAGGAGTCCTAAGCCTGAGGATCACCAATCTGAGAACCTGAACCTGCGGGCATGAACGCAACCCCCCGAGAAAGGGGATCAGTACGAAATAATGTACTGAGTATGTAAAACATGAAAGAATGTAAATGAGATCATAACTGTGCCAAGTAAAATAGAGAATCAACTGTGTCTTACAAAAATGAGAGTCATATCAGAAACCATGAATGCTTACCATAGAATCATCATGTCCATATACATGTATATAAATCTGTACAACATGTCTCGGCTCTCTGGGGAGGGAATTGATGGAACCTGTATATGTCTATATATGTATAACGTGTCTCGGCCCTTTAGTGAGGGACTCGATGTAAGTATATATGTATAACATGTCTCGGCCCTGTAGTGAGAGACTCGATGGAAGTATATGTGTATAACATGTCTCGGCCCTGTAGTGAGGGACTCGATGAAAGTATATATGTATATGTTTCGGCCCTGTAGTGAGGGACTCGATGGAACTAATAATAATACTTGGCACGAGCATAATATCATGAGCAACCATATATAGCTTAAATTATCATTTGACCCTCAATGGAATAGAGAATATCATTATCATATCATGTATCATTTAAATCATCTTTTAGAAAATCAAGGCGCTTAGCGTATCACATATCATTTTAGAACATCTTTTGGAAAGTCAAGGCACTTAACATATCATGAGTCATTATTTGATTAAAACTAGCCTTTGAAGAAATCATGTCCGTCCGTCGTACTTTCATTAAAAACATGTCAAAGGAAAGAAGAAGGATTTTCACAAAATCATGCCAAGGAAAGAAAGGATAGTCTCACATACCTTATTAACGAGCTAACCAACTCTATGAATATATCTTGTCTCAATTAGCACTTTCACCTATATCAATAATAATTTGTTCGTTAACTTAATGATTTCTAGCGTACGTTATATCGAAGAACGACTTTCTTTTCTATAGAAATTTGGGCAGCACTTCCCCTATTTATGTGCGCATCCACAACTTACAAGTAAAGTCAACAACACTAATAACAAGTCATAATCTTTAGAATATAACCCAAACAGTCCATATACTTCATTTCTGCTACTATTTTACATTCTTTCTTCTTACATTCATGAAATACAACAACCATAGCAACCAAGGTGATTAATACACCTATTTCTCTTGTCAATCCAACTCCTTTAATCATGTAAAAACAACCCTCAAAATAGCTCATACCTTAACAACAATAAAAGTGCAAGTAACACCCTTCTATACTTTAATTCTTTTAAGACACGTGTTAGTAATTACCGCAACTTATATTCATGTTCATGACTTATATTTTCAGCTTTATAACCTTACAAAACAGCCCCTAAATACCACACAACAATGTCCAATAATTTCCATATGTGTCACGGCACCCACAAGGAATATACTACCAAGACTCACCTCTTATTTCTTTAAATCCAATTCATGTTCCACTATTTCCATAGAACTAATTACAACTTTAAATATCAATGTTTCCTTTATTTTTAACATGAAAAGTATTGATGAAAGTAACAACACCCAAATCGTCCATTTTATCTTTCAATCATTTCCTAACATCTACACTTGCATGTCAAGATTTCTTCCAATTTAACACATGACTAATGGTGATAATAACATTAACAACAACCACATGCAATCCCTTACTACCCATTTCCTTTTTAACATGAGTTTATCCCTTAATCTCAACATCATTTAATCTTTCAAATAATCTATAAAAAAGAAGATTTCTCACCTTAATTTTTGCTCCCAAAGCAGTCCCGAGTTTTAGTCACTGCTTTGTCAGCTGAACTTATAACGTCTATAACTCTCTACTCCGGTGTCATATCGACGACAGGTTTGTTGCATTAAAAACTAGACTCGACGAACTTCATTTTTGAATTTTGAAACACCCAAAAACTCCTAATACACTAGGAGATATACCCCTCCAAATTTGACTAAAAATCTTCCAGCAAATCCCGATTTCTGCCCAAATTTTCCCTAATTTTTGGCTTCTAATTCTTCACTTCTTCAACTCCAATTCAACATGCAACCATTCTACAATGTTAACCCATCATTCTTACACATTTTTCCTTCCCAAAAAAGCACCAAAAACTGGAAATTTCCAGCAGGCATTCTCGGTCAGGCAGTGGTTCGAACCCCATTGTTTGTGCAAGATTTTGGTTTCTATAATGGAGGGATTAATCTTGGGGAAAAGTTAAGAAAATTCCTTCAATTCTTGCTAAGAATGGGGTGTGATTTTCGGCTGCCCCTAAAGAGAAAGAAGATTGAATTTTTGTGCTTGAAAAATGGTGGAAGTGCAATGGATTCCTAAGCCTATAAGATACTTAAAATCTGAAAATGACATTTACTATTTGGTCCCTAAAATGTTCTCTTAATTTAAATCAATCCCCCAATAAATCTTAAATCCTACTTCCTTTAATTCCCGAAAATTTTATAAGATCTCGTATCCTCGTTGTCGTAACTTGTATAATACGTTACTAATCCATAACGGGAATATATATAATTATCATCCTCAATTTCCATTGTCACGCTCGTAGTAACCAACATTTTTCCGGACTCACATCCTTTATATACCAACTTCCGAATTAGTTTATATAAATACACTTTATATCCAATATTCGAATCTTATTTCTTAATGACGTTCTTAATTATCGTCTTAAACTTACGAGGTGTAACATTTACCACTCATTAAGTTTGTTTATAATAATAGCTACCATTATAGTATCCAGATGACACCTTACGAGGCCTTATATGAGGAAATACAGGTCACCTATTGGTTGGTTTAACGTATACCTGTCTAACAGTCGAACCGTAGCCCTCATCGGGTTTAACGATCGGTTCACTGACTAATGCCAACCTGGTCCGGGTTCATTACCGATTTCGTCGCCCGCAAGTGTCCGGTTCAACCGCCTACCGGTCCGCTTTTTTAATTTCTAGTATTTATTTTCTATAATGTAAACTAAATTCAATTTAAATATGTAATATAATAATATAATATATAATATAGTTTTATATATTAAAATTGAAACTTTAAAGTTAATTTTCTATTTTATAGTTTATTACTTTATACTTTATAGTTTATAGTTTATAACTTTATCTTTATTTTATAGTTTACTTTATAGTACTGTTATAGTTATACTTTATAGTTTATAACTTTATATTGTAATTATACTTTTTATTAATTTATTAGATTAGTAGATATAAGTTAACAAATGAGTAATAACAGATTAACAACTAAATAGATAGTAAATTAAAACTAATGATAAGATGTAAACTTTTGAACTTTCATAATGTTAATAAGAGTACATAATGAAGTAATAATAATTTTATTTACATATTATGCATCCTTCTTGCAAGTTTTTCGTAATCTATAGGTTGATTGAATTGGTTATGCTCCATAGCCTCTAAATCTGGAGTATTAATTTCAGTCCCGCCTCCGCTCCCGCCTTCCAAAATATTGCCTATTTCTTCATCTTCCGGAGAATTAACATCTCCACATCCTTGATTTCTTCTCTCTGATCTGATCCAATCCCTTAAGCAGACTAACACTTCTAATGTGCTTCCACCCAATGAGTGACGTGTGTCTCCTATTTGATCTCGTGCTTGGCTAAATGCACTTTCAGAAGCCACTATTGAGATCGACACATTAAGAACATCTCGCCATCGCAAGTATCGGGAATTGCCTTTTGTTATCCTGCCACCATTGTAAAGGGTCAAAACTTTTCTTCGGCTCCGCTGACTTTTGCAAATAAAATTGCATCTCATCGCAAGATCGACTTGTGCTTGCTTGTGTTGTAAAAGTGCTCTATATGTCTAAAGATTCTTCTTCATCGTCATCTTCATTGAATCCTGAAGGTGTCGACACAGAAGCAGAACTAGAAAGAATATTAGTAGCAGAGTTGTTGTTATCATGTAATGTAGCATAATATTCATATAATGTAATTAAAATAGTATCAAGTGTACTTATGCAATCAAATGAAGATGGAGTTTCTGTTTCACCTACTTCCATATAAGTATATAAACTACATATTAAATTATGACAATCTACTTTTTTAATAGAAGGATTTAAGACTGCACCAATACAATAAATATCAGGAATATGGAAAAAATATTTTTAAATTTTTTCAAACATAAGTGTAACTGCATCTTTATATTTCACATTTGATTTTAAACCATAAAGTAAATATGAAATTTCAGCTATATGAGCTAAAACATTACAAATTGTTGGGTAATAAGATCCTGAAAATTCAACAGTAGCAGTGTAAAATTTACGTAATTTTTTTAAAAGTTCACCAATTGATTTCCAATGTTCGTCGGTTAACATATACATCACGTTCTTACAATGCGCATTTGCAACATGTGTTATGGGGTCTTTATACTTATAACATTCTTTTAACAATAAATAAGTATAATTCCACCGTGTAATAATATCTTCTGGCATGAATTTAGGTCTCAAATTAAATTGTTTACATTTTTTTTTAAATTCTATAATTCTATTTTTCCTATTATTACCCTGAATAACTCCAACAACTCTTTTGACAAGTTTTATTTCAGGTGAAAATAAATCAAGACCACTTTTAACAATTAAATTATAAATATGACAAGCACAACGAACATGAAATATATGAGGAAGTGGTGGTTGTACTTCCGCTTTTAAAAGATCTACAACAGTAGTATTATTAGATGCATTATCGAATGATACACAAAGTATTTTATTATAAAGATTATATTTTTGGGCATAAGAACAAATAGTTTCGCTTATATATTTTCCAGTATGACTTTGATCCTCGTCATATGCAAAAACAATAATACGTTTTTCCATTCTAAAATTTTCATCAATCCAATGACAAGTAATTGTTAAATAATCATAACCGTTTAAAGCATGTCAAATGTCTGAAGTAAAACTAACTAGGCAAGGAAGGTTAGCAAACAAATATTGCAAAAAAATAACATAATCATTATGAAGTCTAAAAATATCGGCTCTAGTAGTACTACGAGGAACACCTTTAAAAAAAAGGATTATATACTCTTTGAATATATGTAATTAAATATGAAGAAGAAGCAAAAGAAAAAGGTAAACAACCTCCGACAATCACCTTTTTTGGATCGTACTTAGCCACCCCCCAGTTAATGGATTAAGTTGTTGTTGACCGGGTTCTAAATCAGAGACAACATTCCATTGTGTCGTATGATCGTGTTTTATATGTCTACCTATAGTGCCCGTCACCACCCCCTGTCTTATGTTTATAAGTTCTCTCACAAATATTACATCTAACTCTATCAGTACCCACAACTTTATCATAAAAGAGCCACACTTTACTCCTTTTTTTCTTGCTACTGGTTCTGGTAAAGGAGGTCTACGACTACGACTACCACTAGCAGTACCAACATTGACAGAAGGAACACTAGTAGGTGTAGGAGGTTCATTTTCTTCAAGTTCAACAATATTATCTAATTGAACGTTATCATATTCATTATCTTCTATTCCAAAATCTTCTTGCATTTGATCATAATGTATATTTTGATTAGATGATGAAGAACATATAGATTTTTTACCCATTGAACTAGATTTACGGCGCAGTCCCGACGCAATTCCCCTTAGCGAAGACATTATAAAATATTTAAATAATCAACAAATAAATATGACAATTTAATAAAATAATTAGATAATGAAACGAGTGTACCAAACTTCGGGATTCAGAATTCAATTGAAACTCGAAGCTCGAAATCTTGCGTCTTGCTACTTTGAATTTGAAAACTAATAATAATAATAACTTGAAAATTATTTGCATTAACAAGTAAGATGAGCGGATAGTTGAGGAGATTTGGAAGCCCTATTTCCACCACATCTGAAGTAAAATAAAGTAATTTAGTTAGCATCTATATTCATAGTTATAAACAATTCATCAAAATATCGGTTACCAAATAGATACCATAGAATAGAGATTGATAATTGGACACTAATCTCTGAGGACGATAACTCGGTCTTCTAGACTATATTACTTGTCACGACACGTGCACTTGCGTTTAGTGTGTGCATAAATCGCGCATCAATAAACCATGTTGCAACCTACCAATCTCATTCACTCTCCCATTGTAAAGATTCTAAAATAAACAGAAATTATAGTAGAAGGTGGTTGCACACTGCAATTCCCTGGTATGTTGTGACATGGACATTAAATTGAATTTGTATTGTGGTAACTAAAATACATTGTTAAGAGTGCTTCTATATGATATAGTACTTGATCATGTATGAGTCACACTCACCATCTCTCCATTATGTAAGTGAACTCTCTTAGAATCAGATGTATTTTTCACTTTAGTTGCTTTATTTAACAGTTCTATATCAACCACCATGTGCTTATTAACACTAGTGTCTATAATCCACTGTTTAAGTATATTAGCTAATACAAAAGTTTTATGACTATCCATACATGTTGCATTTGCAGATAACTTAGTAGTAGTTGATCCTTGATGATGAATAGTCTTAGACTGACTCATGTTGGATTGATGTACATTCACATTGCGATTCAACAGTTGTACAATCTACTCATATTGATCTTTAGAGAACATATGTGCTCCTCCAACTTGCCACTGATTTGAGTTTACCCTTACAGTAGACTTATCACTCATACCACTGATTTTGCATATTTTTCCAGTCTCATCATCATGATCATCTCCATACACATTATGAGCAACATGTTTTTTTCTCTTTGACTTGAAACTTGGAGGATAACCAACCATCTTTTAACAAAATTCCTTAGTATGACCCTTCATTTTACAGACTTCACATAACAGGTTGAAGTTCTTCTTGAATTTATGTGAGCTTGGACCTGCTCTAGAGTACATAACAATAGGATCATGACTTACATTGTAACTAAATCCACTAGGACTAACACCTAACAATCCAGCAAACTTAACAGTAATTGACTTCTGATTCTCATCACTAGTAATAATAGAATATGCCTTGTTAACAGTAGGCAATAGAGATATTAACAAGATTTGGCTTTTTACTTGCATACAATTCTCAATTTAAGCCCATCAAGAACTGGTACAGTTTTTGTCTTTGAAGGTATTCTACAAAATCTTTAGACTTGGGGCATCCACAACTAGGATGTGATACTAAAGATTGAAATTCTACCCATAATGTCTTGAGTTTGGAGAAATATTCAGCCACACTTGAACTTTCTTGAGTCAAAATGGCTATTTCTCTATGAAGATCATAAGTTCTTGATCCATCTACCTTATCAAATCTTTCTCTTAAGTCTTCTCATACTTCATAAGTTGTGTCATCATATAGCACACCACTAAGTAAGCCATTAGATATCGAGTTCATTAACCAAGCCTAAACCACTGCATTAACTCTTTCCACTGATCCCACCACTCTTCTTCATAGTTTTCTTTCTTAGATTTTCCATTAACAAAGCCAAGTTTATTTTTACCAAGTAGTGTAATTCTCATAAACTTGCTCCATAATGCATAATTTTCAGAACCAAGTAATTCAAATGATATGAGAGATACACCAGTTACATCTAAGGATTGAAGAAACAATGAGTGATTGTGGTCGATTGCTGCAGTGATTCCAGAATTCATTCTAACAGTTGAATATGTGTTGTTTTGATTGTTTTCAGTTGGAATTTCACTTGCATGTATAGTAGTGTCCATTATAAGCTAGATAGGTACCAAGATCTTTCAAGATTTGAATCCAAATTGTAGAATCTAGACAATGTCATGTGACGAGTTCTGAACTGAGTCCAAATCACCAACAGTAACAAGAAATTTCTTTGTGATGGATTCTGATTTAAATCAGAATCAAGTAGTAGCAAGAAGGAACCAGAACTCGACAGAGAAATTGATTTCAATTTCAAGGATAGAAAATCAAAAACCAAAATTTGAGCAGAGGAAATAAAAATAGAATAACAGAAAAGAAGAAACTCAAGAACATAAGAACGAGAAAAAAGAAGATGAATCAAATTCAGTCGATTGTCTTCAATAATGTTACGGAAGAAAGATAATTATCGCATTGGATCATTGCTCTGATATCATTTTGAATTCTCATCTCAATCATGAACAATTTAGAGATACATCAATGTAGAACAAGAAGAAAGGAGAAGAGAAGAGTGTGTGCTTGTAGAGAGAAGATTTTGTTGTTATTTTTCATTTAAAAAATTGAGTTGTACAATGATTAAGTAGGTGCATATATACATTTACATATCTTGACGCATCTTTCATTTTCTTCTTAAGTTAGTTAAACTTTAACTAATCTCCCTAACTAACTTCTTAACTTACTAACTAACTAACTAACTTCAACATTTGTTTGTTCTTTCAACATATTCATTCAAAGAAGTTTTAATATCGTTATATCATTCTACTTTTTTGGATGGTGTTTTATTTTTGAATCAAATTCTATAATTATATTTTCTATTTGTGTTGCTTAAGCTCATTATGATTCTGATTTTCAATAAAGCAAAATAAATATATATAGGTTTCAAATATAATGTATAGTTGATTTTATTTTATTTTATTTTATTTTATTTTATTTTATTTTACTAACTTTAACAAAGTTGGATATCCCCGTTGATGACCAAATGTAAACATAAGATTTACCCTCTTTCTAGCTTTTCAAACTTTTTATTCATAGTTCCAAATCAAGATCTTCCACCTTAGATGCTTTGAAAGTAAAAAATTTATCTAACCAAATTGTTGACGACCTATTTTATTTTTATGAAGTGAATTTTCAAAAACTAAATGAGAGCATCTCCTTTAATACCTTACCTATCATCTTTAACCCCAAATCTCAATAAATCACTTAATATTTTTGAAAATCTCATATATATATATATATATATATATATATATATATATATAGTATCTTACAATGAGGTTTATTAGTATAATCTGGAACTTAACATTAAGATAATTGTTATAAAAAAAATATTAGTAAAAATTTCTAGTAAATGCTTGCAATAATTTTTTTATTGGAATCAAAATAAATAGAACTACTTCTAAGCATGTATTTTATTTATAAAAAAAAAAAATCCTCTTGCTTTGCTTTTGTTGTTGCTTATGCTATGTCTTGAGCCGGGTGTCTCTCGGAAACAACCGCTCTACCTACTAAGGTAAAGGTAAGATTTGTGTACACTCTACCCTCCTCAGACACTACGTTGTGAGATTTCACTGCGTATGTTATTGTTGTACAAAAGAAATATTCATTTCATCACAACCCTTGACAATGAGTACTTTTTCTATACCAAATACTATAAACTATCTACTAATATTTTAAAAAAGTTAGAGAAAACTTAAGTCTATTAGTATATTAAAATTTTAACTAACATTTTAAAAATAGTTATAAATTATTAAAGAGCATAAAGATATATTATTACTAAATTTAGAACTATAGAAACTTAACTACGAATAGATAGAAAACCAATTTTAAAGTTTTGGAGTAACCCCGCCCTCTGACCCCCTCATAAAAGAAGAAAATATTGGAGTAATATATTTGGAGTTGGGCAACTCCTTACTAGTCTAAAAATAACCTGCACTTGTTTTTCTGAAGAAAACTGACATTATTGTTGCTACAAATTACAACGAGGATCCTCCATTTTTATTTTATACAGAATATGACAAATTTGTTTTTTAATAAAGGGTAGCAAAAGCATAGAGTAATTTCTAATCTTCAAAATGGGAATTTAACAATTCCTTCCTTTCATTTTCATTGATATTCACAAATCACAATTGGAAATTCACGTTCATTCGAGAAAAATACAATTTCACTAGTATTTTCGACTTCTATACAACATCCTCACAAAAAGACACTTTTGCCCCTGAAGAAATCCGAAAAATACAATTTCACTAGTAGTAGTATTTTCGACTTCAGTACAACATCCTCTCGTAAAATGACAATTTAACCCCAGAAGAAATCCGAATTTACAGTAATGCCCTAGAAATCATCTTATTCATTACTACGCCGAACACTGTAATTACTCCTCCAAATCCGTCGATTCTGCAGTTTCCTTTGTTTCCTAACAACTCTTGAAAACCCTCCATTCTTCACCTCCGGCATCGCCACGTCATCATTCCGTCCAGATTCTACCGGAGCAAAAAACCCTTTCCCCATCTCACCAAGTGTGTCCTCATACATATTAAACCCAGTAAGAAGTATCCCATCTAACCCATGAACAACAAATCTCGACCCAACATAAAGATCCGGATCCGAAACCCGAACCCCATCAACAGTAACGAAATCGTCTCCGCTTTGGCTCTGGCCCACCAAGATACTGTAATGGGGAAGTAGGGTTTGGAGGTATGGAGTTGTAAGGTTACGGAGTTGAGAGATAGTGAGTTTACGTGAAGGGATGACGTGGGATCTGAGTGCTGCCACGTAAGCATCAGCATCGGTAGCCATATCGAGAGTGTAGAGAAAATGATCTCTTGGGGCGAAAATAGTAAATTCCAGTGTTGTATGGCCGGTGAGTATTTGGAATTGGACGTCGGAGGTATCTATTGCGTTGCTGAAGAGTGGGTAACCGCTGTACCTTAATGCTCTGAGGAGAATGTCCACTTCATGTGGGGAAATGGAGTTGTTCGTGGTGATTTTTTTGGAGTTGATGGCGGCGATGGAGAGGATGAGGAAGAGAGTAAGGAGTAGTGGGTTAGCCATGAGAGAACAGTTTGGCTTTTGGCGGTTAATTTGTTTTTTTCGAAGCTGTTGAAATTGGAATGAGGAATTGTAAGGTGTGGGAGTGTCGTCTATATGTAGGCAATTCTTGGGTGGTGGATTCGATTGTGGCCGTCCGAGTAGTTTAACGGAGTGGAAAAAGAGGGTGGTCAAATCACTTGACCAAAAAAAAGTTTTTAAAAGCCTATTTTGGATTTAATATCCGAACTGACCGTTCGGCTTATACTATTTACATATGCTAGCCGCCAGTCCACACTATAAAAAAAAAACAAGACTTTCCATTCGCTGTAAAAAGAACAACACTATTTGTGACAACTACTCAAAAAGTCGTCAGTTCGCTATAAAAAGAATAGGACTAGTCGCCACTAAAAATCATATGAGCTTCCAAAAATATCCTAAAACATATATAATATGTGTATAATTAGTAAGTATATGTTAATTGAGCATTCAAGAAATATCCTAAAATATGTATAATATGTGTATAATTAGTAGTGCTGGCCAATGGTCGCGAGCCGAGGGGATCGCGGGGCGATGGAGCGGACGGCCTGACGGACGACAAGTTTTTTTTAATTTTTTCATTTAGTTAAAAATACTAACATATAGTCATATAAATTTATAAACTAAATAATTGAACAAAGACAAGAAGAGTGTAAAAAAAACATCTCAGGGCTGTTTTTGTGCCTCTTATATTATTAATTATTTGATATTTCATTGAAATATACAAGATTCGTAATTACAAATATCAGAGTGTATCGTTGTTGAAAAAATTGCAAAAAACATAGAAAAAAAAAACTAAAATTGCAATGAAATAAATTACCAATTTGAAAATATTTTTTCTAGTTTCTTTATAATTTCGTTCTTCTGTTGGAATTGGTATATCTTGGTCAAATTGTTCCACGTCGCCTTCAGATAAGATGTCGTTGTAGTTTTCGTCTTCTTCTTCGTTAATCTGCCGATCAGACCTTCTTCGCCTCCGCTTAGTATCCAATCTCTCGAATAGTACCGCCATCTTCAAGCCGTCTCCGCTAATGAGTGTCTGTTTCCTATTTGAAATCACGATAAAAAGTGCTTTCAGAAGCGATTGATGACGCTTGAATGTTCAAAATATCTCGGGCCATCATTGAAAGTGTCGGAAATGTCTTCTCATTCTGCATCTAATATTTCAGCAAGTCTTCATTTCCGTCTTGATTGACAACTGCTTGATAAGGTAAAGTACTCTGCAAAACATAAACATCTAACTCGCTAATTTGGTTAGCAGTGCTACCACCGCACATTCTATTTCTGAGGCTTTCAATACTGGCCGCAAAACAACATGTTTTTTAGAGGCTGTGTTGAAGTAGAAGAAGATGGTACGAAAGTCGGTTGGTTGCTAGCACTTTTGTCACCACCCGACCCGACGGGCCGCGACCCGATAGCCTAATTGGGCACCCTTATACTAACATGTCACGTAATCAGACTGACACTAAGGACAATATGAATTTCGGCAGCATAACGTCGCAATCATAACACATGTCAGGATAGGTAAGCTGATAATGCTGCCCTTACACACGAATGTACATGCCTCCTGGGGAGTCACAACTAGCCAACATAATATAATAGGCAAGCCGAAAAGGCTGCCACCAAATAGTATCACGTATACACGGGAACATCCCAAAACAGAGTACCACAACATAACTGACCCAAAACAGATTTACAACTCCACATATGTACAACCCACAACTGTCTACAGACCTCTATGAGAAGGATAACGACATATGACGGGACAAGGCCCTATCTTGCCCCTAATTATATACATAAGTCAACAAAAATAAGGTTCTGTACCAAAATGACAAATCTTTGAATCAAAGGAGCTCTCCAACAAGCAATGTAAATCCTAGACTACCAAATCCGAGCACTGCACTCGCGGTTTAACGCACTTCGAGGAAAGAAGGTCAGTACGAAATAATGTAGTGAGTATATAAAACATGCAGTACTGTAAAGAAGATCATAAATGTGTCATGAAAAATAGAGAGTCCACTGTGCCTTATAAAAATGAGGGTCATATCAGTAATCATGAATGCTTAACCTTATAATCATCATATATAAATAAATGAATAAACTGGCCGACCCTCTGATGAGGGACGCGGTAAAATATACTATTCTGGGTATCTGTACCCGCATCATGTGTACATAAACTTCCCGACCCTCTAGTGAAGGACGCGGTGAACATATAAGGTATACTGTCCGGCCCATTCTGGGACGCGGTAAAGTCATATAAGAAATCTACGCACGTATCTGTCCGACCCTCTAGTGAGGGGCGCGGTGGGGTGGAATAGTAATACTTTGCACGAGTAGATATCATGAGCAACCATATGTTATTTAAATCATCATTTTTCTCTCGATAAAATCATTAAAATGAACTTTTTACTATAAATCAAAGGCACTTCTCATAACTCATATTATTAGGAATTAGACTGTATATAGATCATGTACGTCCGCCGTACATTCACTTTATATAAATCATGCCAAAAGAAAGAAGGAAAAGTTTCACATACCTTTTAGTCGAACTAACCAACTCACTATTAGAATACGTCTCATCTAGTACTTCCACCTATAATAAAGGGTAATACATCCGTCAATTCTATGATTTCTAGCGTAAGTTATATCGAAAGACGACTCTTTTTTCTATAGAAATTTGGGCAACACTTCCCCTATTTATGTGCATATCCACAACTTACAAATCAAGCCAGCAATATCAAATAACAATTCCAACTACTCCATATATGCTACCATACACCTTCTTTCTTTTTACACTTATGAAAGACAACAACTACAAGAGTGCAAGTCCTACAATTTGCAACATAACGCCATTTTTATACTTTAATCTCTTTAAGATATGTATTGACAATTACCACAATGTACTCATAAGTTCATAGCTTATATTTTCATCATTATAACTTATCAAAAATAGCCCTTAACACATCATAACCGTGCTCACGATTTCTGGACAGATTTCGGCCCAATCAAGTACAACAATCAAAATTCCAAATTCTTCTTTTAACTCCTTAAAATCCAATTTCATATTTCAATACTTTCATATAAACGATTATGACTCTAAACATCAAGTATTTCCAATTTCAACATGCAAGGCAGCGACGAACTTAACAACACAATAATCGAATACGACAACTCCAAAATTAGTAAAATTAGTCCCAAAATCGGCTATAACACCCAACAATCACATGCATTATCTTAAATTTCAAGTTCTCTTTATCAAGAGTTTATTCCTTAACTACAATATCAATTAATCTTCCAAATACTTCTATAAAACGAAGAGTTTTTACCTTAAAATGAAGCCAAAATAGTCCCTAAAAAACCAGTCAATGTTCCATCGATTTTTGCCCAATTTTATCAATTCTTCAACTCCAAATGTCATGCATGAATCCCACAATTTTAACCCATCATTCTTGCATGTTTTTCCTCTAAAAACTTGACTCAAAAATCAAAAATTTATGGGCTAAAGCTCTCGGCAGAACCAATGATTTCGCCACTGTTTTTGGAGTTAATTTGGTTTATAATTTTGTGGAAGAGCTAACTTAGGAAGGGGGAATAAAATCTACAATTTTTTGCTAAGGGGATGGAGTATTTTGGCTGGGAGGGAGAGAAGAAGATAGGGGTTTTCTCTTTTTTTTTTTTACTTAGAACCAAATGAGGGAAGATGGAGGTTTATTATGTTTTAAGGGGAAAAGAAAAATCTAAAAAAAAGTTTATTACACTTTGATCCCTAATGTATAATTAATTAATCCCTCAAGTAATAATTAAATCTTAAATCCCGCTTCTTTTAATTCCCGAGAATTTCATAAGACCTCGTATTCTCAATGTCATAAGTCTCATAATACGACACTAGTCTATTAAGGGAATATACAACTATCACAATAAGTTCCAACATCACACTCGTTGTAACAAAAAAATTCTCCGGAATCACATCCTCTTGTATACTAATTTCCGTATTAACATATGTAATTATA
Organism: Przewalskia tangutica; assembly: GCA_029844215.1. Taxonomy (NCBI): domain Eukaryota; kingdom Viridiplantae; phylum Streptophyta; class Magnoliopsida; order Solanales; family Solanaceae; genus Przewalskia; species Przewalskia tangutica. Next base: position 90,288 of record CM056723.1, on the reverse strand, counting down.
CTTTATATCCAATATTCGAATCTTACTTCCTTAAGGACGTTCTTAATTATCGCCTTAAACTTATGAGGTATAACATCCTTCCCCCCTTAGAAACATTCGTCCTCGAATGTTCATAATATGTCTCATGCTATAAAAATTTCGACAGAGTCTCCTTTATAACTATACCTATCCACCAATATTCAGCAACCCATCAGATGCCACACAAGGCCACAATATAACATACATGTAATTCATCAATTACTATAATCAAATAAGGGATCGAGTTGAATTACCTGGAGGCACTGGGAACAAGTGAGGATATTTCTTCTTCATTTCATCTCCTGCCTCCCAAGTCATTTCCTCTCTATTGTTGTTTCGCCACAATACCTTGACGGAAGTCACATCCTTCTCCTCATATGACAAATCTTCTATCACCTGGACATCATCTACTGGGAAGACTCTGTAAGGATCACCATTACACTTACGTAGCATCGATACGTGGAAGACTGGTGTACTACTTCCAAATCCGAGGGTAGATCCAACTCATAGGTGACACCTTCAGGAAAACCCAATCACTAACCTGAAACTCTAAGTGTCGACACGATTATCCATATATGACTTTTGTCGATTCTGAGCTGCTAATAATCTCTCCTGGATAAGCTTCACCTTATCCACAACTTGCTGAACCATGTCTGAGCCGATTAACTTAGTCTTGCCTACGTTAAACCAACCAATTTTTTGAGGATGAACTTTCAATAAATCCACTTCAACTTTAACCCTAGCACAACTTGGTCTTGTCTTCTTCATTGTGGCCGAATCTAGGGTTAAAGGTTTCCCCACCGCTGCCGCCAACGAGAATAAGGCCGATTGGCCAAAGAAATTCGGCGGAAGATTGGGAAATGAGATCCATCCCCAAGCAATATTGGATTCCTCATCTGGATTAAAATCAACATTCCAAATGAATGTTCTCATCAACAACATTTTATTCTTTTCTTTAATCCAAAAACTAGGGCTTGACATTAAGATGTCATAATCTTCTTCAATTGAACATCGAATAAGAATATGACGATTATACAATAAACCTATTGTAACCTCAGATTTAAGGCCACATTGTTTAGGAATCTCCTTCCTTAGAAAATCAAAATTCGTCCAACCATTTGAAAACTTACCAATAACTGCAAGTTTCAAATCTTGTTCTTGAATCATAGAATTAATTTCTTCCTCTTCAAACATAACCATAGGCTCACCATGAAGGTACGTGATGGGCTTAATGGGCACGGAAAACGAGGAGGAAAGAGGGGGGACGACGGCGCTGCTAGGGTTTCCAGCCGCCGTCGCCGCTGCCAAGGGGAAAACCGACAGTGAGGGGGTCGATTTGACCACATCTGAGAAGGTAGGGGTGGGCGTGAGGAGGTGGCCACCACGTGAGGCGTTTAAAAGTGGCACGCTTAGGGTTTGACCGAAATTTTGAGGAGAGAGGGGAGAGCAAAATTTTGCTAAGTCTAAAATTAAAAATGTTGGCTTTATTTAGCCGTTGAGTGGTTAATTATTTAGTCATTTTTTATGTTATCCCCACGTGCATGAAGGCCCTGAGTTCGAGTCGGCTTAACAATAGGCACCCCCTCCGGCTTAGACAACCGGCCCCATACCGTTTGGAGGTCAGATCAACCATTTCTCTGGCTTGGACCCGCCCGAGTGTCCTTTAATCGATGGGCCCTCAGAGGTATAGAGGAACTGCTGAATGAGCATCTGGTACTGCTCGCCCAACCCCTTTTTATTCACCCTCGTTTGAGAGCATTCGAATAAAATTGCAAGGAATTAATCTCACCCTGCTGTTAAGGGGAATCGAACCCGCGGTCTCCTGCTCAAGGGGGTATCCGCCGCTCACCTTTAACCATCAGGCCAAATGCTTTGGATTAAAATGTTGGCTTTATTTAGCCGTTGAGTGGTTAATTATTAGTCATTTTTAGCGCGTGGTCTCGGGTTCGAATCCTCCTTATCAATGCACTTCTCCGCCTGGACCTACGGAATCGCTCCGCTTGTCCCTACACGTTTGGAGGATTTTTATGAGTAATTCCATCCGTGTTTGAGACTTGTGGTTAGCTACTCCTTTGCCCTCGCAGAATGACAATTAATCTCACCTCCTGACATGTAATCGAACCCTTGACCTCCCACACATGGTATCCTTAGCCTAACCTTTGACCATTGGGCCAAATGCTGTTGGATGGGTTTAGGGTTTAGGTTTTAGGGTTTAGGTTTTAGGGTTTTAGGTTTTAGGGTTTAGGTTTTAGGGTTTTAGGGTTTAGGGTTTTAGGGTTTTAGGGTTTTAGGGTTTAGGGTTTGGGGTTTTAGGGTTTGGGGTTTGGGGTTCGGGGTTCAGGGTTCAGGTTCTGTGGTTCAGGTCTGTCTGTGGTCTGTGGTTCAGTGGTCTGTGTCTGTGGTCTGGTTTGTGGATTCGTGGTTTTGGTTCTGGTGGTTTGTGGTTTAGGGTTTTAGGGTTTAGGGTTTTTTATTTTTTTTATTTTTTTTATAGATAATCCACTAGGCTTGTGGGCCTAGGTTTTTTTATATATCAAAATGAAAGTACATGGGGCCCCCGTAGGGGGAAATACACTGCTTATCAGCAGGAGTGCAAAAAGAAAGAAGAAGCAATAATCAAATAAGCAATGATCATCACCGAGTTTATAACATACTCGATGATGATACTACAAATGTGGATACAAACAAAATGAAGATACAATGTAAGCCTAAAGCTATAAGCTACCTCCGGGCATACAAAGTCTTCAACTGTGTCTCATCACCGCTATCCCCAAATACTCTAAAAACTGATCATGTAAAAGGAGTCCCGGTCCGGATGCGGATCCGATCTAGTAGTGATGGATGAGGTTGCCCGATGTAATCTCTGAGCAAAGACTGCATCGAATCAATGGGGTTGGGTCCGGCCGAGCTAGCAATGATCTGTCATGGCCCCGAGTGTCCGATCTAACTTCAGTATCCATCTTCATGTATTTTTCATTGCTCGTCAGGTCATATCCGCTATCATCCGTTGCTCGCGGGCGAAGAGTGTAGGGTGATGTGCTCGCAACCTGCATCGCCTCGTGGTAGAGCCTCTGTAATGATATCCAAAGATGGGCCGTAGTTGTTCCCGCCACAAACTCGCCGCTTTCGACGCCACAATCAGGTTTTCTCGCATCCATGAAGATGTTGATAAAATCTGTGCACTGCTCAGTTAGCTTCATCACCATTCGCAGCCTCTGATCCTGAATGTCCCTGTTCCTAATAGGAATAGCCCTATCCAAACCAATCCAGTAGCTGTGTAACTCGTGGGATCTCCTTACCTCGAGTATTATGCCCATAAAAGGATCCGAATCCTCTATAGCGTAAGGCGATACCTCGTGATAAGTCTCTAATACTGGTTTATCAACCATCAGATCCCTATCCTCATCAAACAAGTCAGCCATGTCAACAAAATTATCATCTTCGTCAATCATGTAATCCTTGCGGGCATCAAGCTCCACCTCAACATCATCATTATCAGCAATAACAAGCTCCTTACCACAAATTCTCCCCACACTACCGGAAGAGGGAATGCTAGTACAAGCTTGGTTCAAAGGCACAAAATTTTTGGCTAAAGAAGGTAGCTCAAGATTAATGCCAATCAAGAATGGGTCCCGACGTTGGAACCATTTTGGTGTCAGAGGAAGAGGAGCGGATGAAAATATGTAGGCTTAGATTTGGATTTCCCAATATCCAGTGGGGATACAGGGTGAGTAAGGGTGAGTTGGGGGAAGGGTCTAGTTTGTGTAGGAGGGGTAGGTTCAGTGGGAGGTGGGATGGGTTCTGGTGGAATAAGGGGTGTGATGTCGGGTAGGGATAGGTGTGGTGTGGTCTCTGGTGGGTTTGGTTCAATAGGAGGGAGGGTGGTCTCAGCCGTGGGATATCTGTGGGTTTGGTTGAGGAAGAGGCGCGGGCGTGCATTGTGAGGAGGGCACGCGGGGTAAGTAAGGTGGAGGAAGTGCTAGCAAAGATGGGGAGAGTTTGTGCCATGAATTGAAAAGGATGGGGGTTTTGTTGCTGGATTGGAGTAGGTGTGGGGGTAGGTAATTGAGTGGGGGTGATTGGAATTTATGGTGGGTGTACTATAGAGACTTGTGTGTTTTTGTTTGGAGGTTGTTTTTGGCTAACTTTAGATCTTTGGGGCTGGATTTGATTCCCAGTATTTTTGGTTTTTGGCTTTTGGACTTGTGGAGTATTTTTCTTTCGTTTTTTACTGGCAACTGTTTGCCAGTCATTTGGATTTTCGGGGGCTTCTTTGGCTTGATTTGTAGTTTTGGGGGTTTCTTTGGCTGGATTTGGATTTTTGGATGGATTGTTTGGTTTGTTTGGATTATCCAGGGGATTTGGGTTTTGTGGGTTGTTGTTTGGAGGAGGGGGAGCAGGATGTGTATTATCTTTGTCCTTCGAAGGTTTCATCTCAGGATTGAGTTTCCAACACCCGTGCACATCATGTCCTTGAAGGGAACAATTAGTGCAATACTTTGGGAAAAAGTCAAACTGAATCTTGTAAGAGTTTGTTTGAATTCCTCCTTCCGTAGCAATTTGGATTTGGATATTTTTGGGATGTTGACGCAACAAATCTAGTTCGACCTTAACCTTAGCACAACTAGGACGGGTCATATTTTTGGTAGCCGCATCAACACAAATGGGTCTACCCACCACTGAAGCAATAGACAACAGGATAGACTCATCAAAGTAAACAGGTGGAAGGTTAGGGAATGAAACCCAAGCCCAAGCTATACTAGTTTCTTTTGTAGGGTCAAAGGAAACATCATATTTCATAGTGCGTAAAGGATATGATTCCCTCTTGTCTTTTATATCAAAGCTGGAAGAGATGGACATAAGCGTATCATAATCTTCTTCAATGGAGCATCGAATCAGAATATGACGGCTAAAAAGATAACCAATTCTAACTTGGGCTTTCAGTTTCAACTGTTTAGGTAATTCAGTCCTTAGAGCATCTATGTGAGGCATTCCATGACTAAATTTACCTATCACCGCCCATTTCAATTCTTGACGCGCAATTAACACATCAATTTCAGATTTCTGAAGCAATAATGTAGGTTCTCCGTGTAGATAATTTACCTGTTTAGGTGCTAACGGAGGTGGTTTTTGACCGTTCTGAGCTTTGTAGGGACCCTCTAATCCATTTGTCGGAGATGATGATTGGAGAACATGAGCAAACTGAATTCCGTGTTTAGACCGGCCGAAATGCCATGATAACGGTCGCACCACCGCATCGCCATGTTTGCGGCGTTGTTCACGGAAAATACCATTTTGATCCAAAGTCAATGAATTATTGCACGGGGTCATTAGAGGTGGAAAATCGAAGAAATGGATCGACAACTCGCCGAGGTCGCCACCGCAATGACCATCATTGCCGCCGGCAGTTCGCCGGAAAAGGTGGCCGGATTCAAAACTGTTCAGTTGAGGTTCGGGATTTAGTGGAAATTGTAGAGCTTGTTGAGACGAACACAACGGTACCACACACCACCCTCAACACAACCTGAATCGACCGGAAATCGGCGATGAACCGTCGGCAATTGTGAATTGGTCGTCCCGTCGATCTGGAATGAATTGGAGGGTGAGGGTGGGTGCAAAATGACGGGCTAGTGACGACGAAGCTGTGGGTACCACTCACGACCGTCGACTCTACCTGGTGTCGCCGGAAAGTGACTGGCGGCGGCTAGGGTTTCGGCAAAAAAGATTTGGGTGATTCCCCGATTTAGTAACAATCGAATGGTGTGGTGGGTATAGAAATGACGGGGATGAGTAGACGAAGCTGTTGGTACCAACCCCGATCGTCAATTTTGCCGGAGTTCGCCGGAATTTCAAAAACAACGATCGGAAAACTGTAGGTTTTTCGATCTGAGATTTCCGGCGATTTAGGATTAGTCGACGGTAGTGGTAGGTATGGGAGTGACGGGCTCGTCGAGACGAAGCTAGTGGTGGTGGTCCCGTTGGCAGTAGACGCCGGAGTTGGCCGGAAACTGCCAATAACCGCCGGCGGCACTGTTCACGCGTCCAAAATGTTGGCTTGTTTAGCCGTTGTTTATTATTAATTATTATGTGTTTCCCATGTGCTTGAAGGCCCTGAGTTCGAGTCGGTTTAACAATAGGCACCCTCCGCCAGACAACCGCCCATACCGCTTGGAGGTCAGACGAACCACTCGCTGGGCTTGGGCCTGCTCCGAGTGTCCTTTTTAATCAGTGGGCCCCTCTTGTAGGTATAGAGGAATCCGTTTAGCTGACGCTGGTACTCGAAGCAGGGCCCAACCCCTTTTTATTCGCCCTTGGTTAAGAGCATTCGAATAAAATTGCAGGAATTAATCTCACCCTGCTGTTAAGGGGAATCGAACCCACGGTCTCCTGCACAAGGGAGCATCCTTAGCCTAACCTTTGACCATTGAGCCAAATGCTGTTGGATTTAAAATGTTGGCTTTATTTAGCCGTTGAGTGGTTAATTATTTAGTCATTTTTTATGTTATCCCCACGTGCATGAAGGCCCTGAGTTCGAGTCGGCTTAACAATAGGCACCCCCTCCGGCTTAGACAACCGGCCCCATATCGTTTGGAGGTCAGACTGAACCACCTCCTCGGGCTTGAACCTGCTCAGTGTCCTTTAATCTGGGCCCTCTTGTAGGTATAGAGGAATCCGTTTAGCCGACGGTACTCGCCCAACCCCTTTTTATTCACCCTTGGTTAAGAGCATTCGAATAAAATTGCAAGGAATTAATCTCACCCTGCTGTTAAGGGGAGTCGAACCCGCGGCCTCCTGCTCAAGGGGGTATCCGCCGCTCACCTTTGACCATCAGGCCAAATGCTTTGGATAAAAAAATGTTGGCTTGTTTAGCCGTTGTTTATTATTAATTATTATGTGTTTCCCATGTGCTTGAAGGCCCTGAGTTCGAGTCGGTTTAACAATAGGCACCCCCTCTGGCTTAGACAACCGGCCCCATACCGTTTGGAGGTCAGATTTTTAACCAATTCCTGGCTTGGGCCTGCTCCAGTGTCCTTTAATCGGGCCCTCTCAGGTATAGAGAATCCGTTTAGCCGACGGTACTCGGCAGGCCCAACCCCTTTTATTCGCCTCGTTAAGAGCATTCGAATAAAATTGCAAGGAATTAATCTCACCTCATTAAGGGAATCGAACCCACTGCCTCCTCGCGAGGAACATCCTTAGCCTAACCTTTGACCATTGGGCCAAATGCTGTTGGATGGGTTTAGGGTTTAGGGTTTAGGTTTTTTTTTTTTTTTTTTTTTTTGATTAATCATCTAGGCACGTAGGCCCAGGTTTTTTATTAATAACAGAGAGTAAAAAAGGTGCCCAGAAGGGAAGTACAAACTAATAAAGGGATAGTCCTTTACTTCGCCTGCTAGTCCTATCTAGGCGAAGCTAAAGTCTATCACGAATGTAAAATGAAAGAAGAAGCTAAAATAAGATAAGCAATGATCATCATAGAGTTTATAATGCACTCTATGATCTCACATGAATGATTATACTAAGGTAAAGTAGTAATATAAGAACAAAGCTAGGAAATCTAAACTCTGAACTTATAAAATCTTCTAACCCAGGTATCTTCTCCTCTTCGTCTTCAAATAATCCTTGATATAGAATCATTTCTTCTTTGATCTTGTGGTTACTGACAATGGGAGTGCCGGTTTCTTAGCTTGTTTGCCTTGACGTTGTTGTTGTGATGTTGAAGCCTGAACTCCTTGCTTCGGATACGCTTCATCTATTTCTCATCTCGCCAACATATCCGCAAAGATCGTGACGCCGTGAAACATGTGACCAAGTGTTATCTGAAGATCCTCATCATCAAGTATATCTTCGTCCGAACCATCTTCAACAGCAAGTGGGCTTGGTTCGTTCATCTGATTCCATGGCCCATTTCCGCTTCATCTCCTTCCCATCAAGGTCACGCGAACATCTTCAAACTTTGTCATACCACAGAAATTACCTTCAGTTTCCATTTCCCTATCAAAGGCTTCACGGAGTTCTGCTACATCAGATTTTGATAGATTGTATAGAGAATCTTTTGAATCATCTCCATCTGTCTCACACCACTTCCTCCTGTCACTATCAGTACCCAAAGGTTTGGTATAGGTAGTGTTGTTGGAAGGTATGTCTGATGAAGATTTATTCAATGTACAAGGTTGTGGTGGGAAGGAGAAGGCATTTTTAAGCCAATTTTGAGCAGATGGGTTTTTAGAGGTTGTGGGCTTTGAAGTATTTTTGGGCTTGGTGGTTGATGTTGTTTGGGGTAGAGTAGTGGAGCCCGTATCCGAAATAGAATTTGGACTTGCATTATTTTGGATAGTTTGAATTGTGTTTGGGCTTTGGATTTGGGCCTTTTTATTTAGGGGTTTTAAGGGGGTGATGGTTTGTGGTAGGGGACGGCTGGTCTGGGGGTCTGTTTTGTTTTCGGGTTGGGTGTTCGGTCGGTTTCCGGCCTGCTCGTCCGAGAGTTGGAGTGTTTCCGTTGGTTTTTAGTTTTAGGGTGGTTTCAAAGCGGGGTGGGGATTGGTGTCGCCCATGGCCGAGAGGGGGTAGGTGGGCCACCGGGTGTAAGGTAAATAACCGAGCGGTCGGTGGGTCGGGTCGCCAAACCGCGTAGGTTTCGTAGGGTTTTGTGTTTGTATTTTCAGAGCGGTGGTGGGGTGAGTGTCTATGGGGGGTTGGATCTGGAAGGGGGTGGGGGAATGTTTTGGGTTACGGGTTTTGTCATGGGTCGGCCATCCGGTGCCTGCCGTTGTAATGCGTAGGTTTTGACGTTATTTGGTGGGTTATTTCCGGATCTGGAGGGTTGATTAAGTGGGGTGGGGTCCGAGGCAGTAGGGGTGGATCTGCAGGTGTTGGGGTTAGGTCCAGGTCACGGGTCGGGCCGGCCGGGCGATTCGTAGGGTTTCGAAGGGTAGAATAGGGTTTTTGGTGGTGGTTTTGGTTGCGGGCCGGGTCACGCGCAGGGTGCACGTAGGTTGTGGGGTCCGCAGGCGCCGACCGAGTCTTGCCGAGTGTCGGGTGGGTCGTGGAGTCGTGGCTGGTGGCTCGGGGTAGTTTAGGTTTTGGGTAGGCGGTTTTGGGTTGGCCCAAAGAAGAATGGCGCCGGGCTAGGTTTGAGGTGTCACGTCGGGGTGGATCTGGAGGTCGGAGGTAGGTTCCGGCTGGTGCAGGTGCCGTAGGTTCCGACGCATGCAGGTATTCCGGCCTAGGTTCCGGCGCCGCCACAAGTTTTTTGGCCCAAATTTTCAGGGTATTTCAATGAGGGGGGTTGTTTAGGGTTTAGGGTTTATTTTTTTTTTTTTTTTTTTTTTTTTTTTTTTTTTTTAATAAAAAGGTAAAACATGCAGAAAAAGGTTCAACAATACCCTACATCTATATAGGTCCAAGCTGAAATTATAAGTTGGAAGCAACTCATGTATTCATAAAAACGATCGCTTTCATCTCTTAATCGCAATAGTAATTCTTCCAAGAACTCGTCAAGATCTCTTTGCCGTTGGATGTGATTCTCCTTCCACCTCGCTCAAAGTCAATGATGTTCATGGTCCGCAATTCTTTGAAGGATGTGGCGTGCAGAATCAACCATCGCTCTTGCAGAAATGACGTGGTCGGCTTCCATTCCTCTGGTTACCACCATAGATTCTTCGGAATCCACCAACACCAATACCTCCTCTCAAATAGATCTTTCTTGCCATAGAAGCAGCCCTAATGTAGTACCAATCAGGGTCGTATGGGGCAAGCTCTTTCAGTTTTCCAGTCTTGACAATGTCAGTCCACTCTGGAAGCTCCATCTTGCCGGAGCGCTTGAGGTGAGCGGCGTAAGCTTTGACGAACTCGTGGGGTGAAACATCCTTCACATTTCTCGCTGCCTCCATTTTTTGCTTCTATTTGCGGCGGCGCCTTGTGCGACTCTCTGCTCAGCGAGGGTTTGTAAAAAAAATGTTGGCTTTATTTAGCCGTTGAGTGGTTAATTATTAGTCATTTTTAGCGCGTGGTCTCGGGTTCGAATCCTCCTTATCAATGCACTTCTCGCACTGACCTACGGAATCGCCTCCGCTTGTCCCTACACGTGGAGGATTTTTATGAATAATTCCATCCGTGTTAGAGACTTAGGTTAGCTACTCCCTTTGCCTCGCAGAATGGCAATTAATCTCACCTGGCGATATGGGAATCGAACCTTGACCTCCCACACATGGTATCCTTAGCCTAACCTTTGACCATTGGGCCAAATCCGTTGGATGGGTTTAGGGTTTAGGTTTAGGGTTCGTGGTTGAGATTTAGGTTTAGGGTCTGTGGTTGTGGTTTAGTTTTTTTTTTTGAATAATCATCCGTGCACGTAGGCTGTGTTTTTATTAATAATGAAAGGAAAAGGCCTGCATGAGTTACAAACTAATAAAGGGATAGCCCTTTTACTACCGCTAGTCCCGACTAGGCGAAGTATAAGTCTATCCCGAATGTAAAAAGAAGTTAAGCTAAATGAGATAAGCTATGATCATCATAGAGTTTATAATGCACTCTATGATGATGTTACAAATGATGATACTAAGATATAGTAGTAAAATAAGAACAAAGCTAGGACCTCTAAACTCTGAACTTATAAAATCTTCTAACCCAAGTACCTTCTCCTCCTTGTCTTCTTGTAGTCCATGGTATAGAATCATTTCTTCTTTGACCTAGTGGTAACTGACAATGGAATAGTCGGCTTACTAGCTTCCTTTCGTTGGCGTAGATTATGTGTTGATGAAGTCCCCGCTCCTTTCTTAGGTGGACTGGGTATTGCTGCCTCTAATCTCTTCATCTCTTCAAACATATTTTCAGGGTCAGGGACACCATGAAACATGTGTCCAAGTGCTATCTGAAGCTCTTCGTCATCTAGAATGTCGTCCTCTGAATCTCCATCAACAGCTAATGGGCTTGGTTCTGGTTCAAACATTTCCATGGCCCATTCCTGTCTATCTTCTTCTGAGGGGACAAACATCTCCAAATATTCCTTTACAGTGAAGTGTGCATTTCGACTGCTTAGGGTGTCCTTTAAAACATCCTCAAACTTTGTCATACCACAGAAGTCACCTTCCAATTCCATTTCCTTATCAAAGGCCTCCCGAAGTAATGCTATATCAGATTCTGACCACTTGTGATCATAGTCATTATTAGACTCTTCTCCATCCGTCTCACACCACTTCCTCCTTATACTATCAGTCTCAAAAGTTTTGGAAGAGGTAGGGTTATTGGAAGGTATGTCTGATGAAGATTTATTTAGAGTACAAGGTTGTGGAGGGAAAGAGAAGGCATTTTTAAGCCAATTTTGGGCAGTTGGATTTTTTGAGGTAGTGGGCTTTGAAAAAGATTTGGGCTTATTGGTTGATGTTATTTGAGGCTGGGTAGTGGAGCCCGTATCCGAAATAGAATTTGGGCTTGAATTATCTTGGATTTTTTGAATTGTATTTGGGCTTTGGATTTGCGCTTTTTTATTTAAAGGTTTTAGAGGGGTAATGGTTTGTGGTTGGGGGACGGCTGGTCCAGGGGGTCTGATTTTTGGTTTAGCGGGTTTCCGGCCTGCTCGCGGTCGCCTGTAGGTTGGTTGGGTAGGGTTTCCGAGGGTAATTTAGGGTTTAGGGGGGTGGTTTCACGGAGGTGGGATTGATGTCGCCCATGGCCGAGCGGGTAGGTGGCGCGGTTAGGGTTGGGTCAGCGTAATGGATCGGGTTAGTGGGTCGCCCGCCAAAATCGTGGGTGGTTTCACGTTAATGGGAGGGGTGTTTTCGGATCTGGGAATTTGGACGTGGGGGTTAGGGGGGTAAGGTGGTGGGGTGGATCTGGTGGGTATCGGCCCGGGACATGGGCGGGTTATCGGGTCGCCTGGTCGTAATTTCGGTGGTTTCAATAGGTAGTTTAGGTTTTTGGTGATGGTTTTGGTAGTGGTTTGTCGACGATCGCGGGTACGTGGGTTGAGGATGGAGTCCGCAGCGGGGTAGTTGACTGGGTCGTGGGTCGGGTCGTGGGTAGGGTTTTAGGTTGCGGGTTGGCGGCTAGGGTTTGGGTGGGTTGTATAGGGTTTGGGCTTAGTGGTTTAGGGTTAGGGTTAGGCCCAGCAGCAGGCGCGCTAGGGTTAGGTTGTGCGACGCGTTGGGGTAGATCCGTGGGTCGGAGGTAGGGTTCCGCGTCCGTGGCCGCCGTAGGTTCGGCGGTTTCTCCGGCCACAACTTTTCCGGCGTCGGAAATTAAATTTTGGCTTGAATTTTTTGTGTTTTTCAACGGGGGGGTCTGTTTTGACGTGGTGGTGGTGTTTCCGACCACCATGTTGGCCGGAATTTCTTCCCCCGATGCCAATATAGTAGAAAATGTTGATTTTTGGTTCGGATTTGTGATTTTCCTATTGTTTTTTCCCGTGACAACTTGCCAACCAACGGTTTTTGATGATTTCGGATCTGAGATGGAATTTTTATCATTAGAAGGAGGAGGGGAAGGGTTTTGAGATTTACCTTTTTCCTTAGCCGAATCCACCATAGTTTCAATGCCAATGTCATCCTTCTTTGGTCTCAAATCCGGATTTAATTTCCAACATCCTTCAATATCATGTCCTTGTAATTTACATGTAGTACAATACTTAGGAATGAAGTCAAACCTAATTTTTTGCACTTTTGTAAGAACAATTCCATTCTTCTTGAAAGATAATTGAATTTTTTGAGGGTGAACTTTTAGCAAATCCACTTCAACCTTCACCCTAGCACAACTTGGCCTTGTCTTCTTCCTTGTAGCCGAATCTAGGGCAATGGGTTTCCCCACCGCCATCGTGAACAAGGCCGATTGGCCATGAAAATTTGGAGGAAGATTTGGAAAAGAAATCCATCCCCAAGCAATATGTGACTCCTCCTCTGGATTAAAAGCAACATCCCAAATGATTGTTCCCATTAACAACATCTTATTATTCTCTTTAATCCAAAAACTAGGGCTTGACATCAACATAGCATAATTTTATTCGATTGAACACTGAATTAGAATATGACGATTATACAACAACCCTATTGTAACCTCAGCCTTTAATCCACATTGCTTAGGAATCTCCTTCCGCAATAGATCAAAATTAGTCCATCCATTTGAAAACTTACCAATTACCGCAAGCTTCAAATCTTGTTCTTGAATCATCAAATCAATTTCTTCCTCCTCAAACATAATCATAGGTTCACCATGAAGATAGGTGATGGGTTTTAGGGGCACGTAAGTCGAGGAGGAGGGGAAGGGGGTGACGACGGCGGTACTAGGGTTTATCGCCGCCGCCATCACATGGCCAAACCGGGGTGGGGGGTAGATTTGACCTTTTCTAGGACGGTGGGGGGGTGCGAAATGGCGTGGGGGTGATGGCCGACCACAGGAGGTGGCCGGCCAGTGGCCGTGACGGCCATGGTGGCCGGAGTAGGGTGGCGGGTGACTTAGGGTTTTTCCGAAAAAGAGGAGAGAGGGAGGAGCGTTTTTTAAAAAATGTTGGCTTGTTAGCCGTTGTTTATTATTAATTATTATGTGTTTCCCATAAAATGTTGGCTTTATTTAGCCGTTGAGTGGTTAATTATTTAGTCATTTTATTATGTGTTTCCACGTGGCAAGGCCCCGAGTTCGAGTCGGCTTAACAATAGGCACCTCCGCCATAGACAACCGCCCCATACCGCTTGGAGGTCAGACCAACCACCTCGCCGGGCTTGGGCTCGCTCGAGTGTCCTTTTTAATCTGGGCCCTCTTGTAGGTATAGAGAATCCGCTTAGCCGACGTACTCAAGCAGGCCCAACCCCTTTTATTCGCCTCGTTAAGAGCATTCGAATAAAATTGCAAGGAATTAATCTCACCTCAGCATGGGAATCGAACCCACTCTCTCGCGCGAGGAGCATCCTTTCCCAATATCCAGTGGGATCTTGGGTGAGTAAGTGAGTGGAAGGAGGGTGTAGTATCCGGAGGAGTGGTAGGTTCGGTGGAGGTGGGATGGGTTCTGTTGAATAAGGGTGTAATGTCGGTGGGATAGTGGTGGTGTGGTCTCGTGGGTTTGGTTCAATATGAGGGGAGGTGGGTGGTATCGTGGGGTAGGGATATCTGTGGGTTTGGTTGAGAAGGAGGGGAAGGCATGATTGTGAAGAGGGTCAGCGGGGTAGGTAAGCGAGGAGGCCGCAAAGGTGGGGAGGTTGTGCCATGAATCAAAACGGATGGGGTTTTGTTCTTTGGATTGAGTAGGTGTGATTGGAATTTGTGGGGTGTGCTATAGAGACTTGTGTGTTTTGTTTGGAGGTTGTTTTTGGTTAACTTTAGATATTTGGCCGGATTTGATTTCAGTATTTTTGGTTTTGGCTTTTGGACTTGTGGAGTATTTTTCTTCGCTTTTTATCGCAACCGCTTGCTACCATTTGGATTTTGGGGCTTCTTTGGCGTGATTTGTAGGTTTGGGGGTTTCTTTGGCTGGATTTGGATTTTTGGGTGGATTGTTTGTTTTGTTTGGATTATCCAGGGAATTTGGGTTTTGTGGGTTGTCTTTTGGAGGAGGGGGAGCAAGATGTGTATGTTCTTTGTCCTTCGAAGGTCTCATCTCGGGATTTAGTTTCCAACACCCGTGCACATCATGTCCTTGAAGGGAACAATTAGTGCAATACTTTGGGAGAAAGTCAAACTGAATCTTGTAAGAGTTTGTTTGAATTCCTCCTTCCGTAGCAATTTGGATTTGGATATTTTTGGGGTGTTGACGCAACAAATCTAGTTCGACCTTAACCTTAGCACAACTAGGACGGGTCATATTTTTGGTAGCCGCATCAACACAAATGGGTCTACCAACAGCAGAAGCAATAGACAATAGGATAGACTCATCAAAGTAGACAGGTGGAAGGTTAGGAAATGAAACCCAAGCCCAAGCTATACTAGTTTCTTTTGTAGGGTCAAAGGAAACATCATATTTCATAGTGCGTAAATGATAGGATTCCTCTTGTCTTTAATATCAAAATGGAAGAGATGGACATAAACAGATCAAAATCTTCTTCAATGGAGCATCGAATCGTAATACGGCTAAACAGATAACCAATTCTAACTGGCTTTCAATTTCAATCGTTTAGGTAATTCATCCTCGTAAAATCTATGTTAGGCATGCCATGACTAAATTTACCTATTACCGCCCATTTCAAATCTTGACGCGCTTATCAACACATCAATTTCAGATTGTAGCAATAATGTAGGTTCTCCGTAGATAATTTATCTTTTTAAAGCTAACGAGGTGGTATTTGACCATTACGAGCTTTGTTGTGACCCGCTGATCCAGTTGTCGAAGGTGATGATTGTAGAACATGAGCAAACTGAATTACAGGTTTACGAACGGGCTGAATTGCCGACACGCGCGCGGCACCACCGTATCGCCATTTGTTTGCGTGATGTTCACGGAAAATACCATTTTGATCCAAAGTCAATGAATTGTTGCATTGGGGTCATTAGTGGTGGAAAATCGGAAGAAATGGATGGACAACCTCAACGGTGGTCGCCAGCACCGCCGCCATTGCCGCGCGGTCACGGAAAAAATGGTAGATCTGAAAATTGGAGAGTTGAGGTTCGCAATTTATTGGGTATTGTAGAACTTGATGAGACGAACACAATGGTACCACACACCACCCTCTACACTACCTGAAACGACCGGAATCGACGTTGAACTTGACGGAAATGACGAGATGGTGGTCCCGACGATCTGGAAAGAATTGAGGGTTGAGAGTGGGTGCAAAATGACGGGCTGGAGACGACGAAGCTACTGGAACCACCCACGACCGTCGACTGTACCTCAGCTTGCCGGAAAATCAGTGGCGGCGACTAGGGTTTCGAGTTTTTCCGATCTGGTGGTTGTGGTTCTTGGAGAATCGTCGAGGTGCGTGGTTGGTCTCAAAATGACGACAAGGTGATGGGGAAGAAGATGGTATGCCTCACTCCCGTCGATTTATCCCCAGGTCGCCGGAATCTACAAAAAACCGATCGAAAACAGGGGTTTCGATCCAGTTCTTGCGGAGCAAATCGACGATGATTGAGTACACTTCGACGAACAGGGGTATGGTAAATTGAAAGAGGAGATTCAGAAGAAACTTTTGGTATAGGTTTCGTTGCTAAATACCACCGGAGGTGGCCGGAAATAGTGAAACGCCGTCGGCGGCGGCGGCGTCACTGTTCATGTACGGACGAAATTTTTTAAATGATGTTGGCTTTATTTTAAAATGTTGGCTTTATTTAGCCGTTGAGTGGTTAATTATTTAGTCATTTTTAGCGCGTGGTCTCGGGTTCGAATCCTCCTTATCAGCACTCTCTCCTACCGACTCACTAATCGCCCTCCGCTTGTCCCTACACGTTTGGAGGATTTTTTATGAGTAATTCCATCCGTGTTAGAGGCTTAGGGTTAGCTACTCCCTTCACCCCTGCAGAATGGCAATTAATCTCACCTCTGCTGATATGGGGAATCGAACCCAAGACCTCCCACACATGGTATCCTTAGCCTAACCTTTGACCATTGGGCCAAATGCTGTTGGATGGGTTTAGGGTTTAGGGTTTAGGGTTTAGTTTTTTTTTTTTTTTTTTTTGAGTAATCATCCAGGCACGTTGGCCCAGGTTTTTTATTAATAACAGAAAGGAAATGGGGCCCAGAAGGGAAATACAAACTAATAAAGGGATAGTCCTTTACTTCGCCTGCTAGTCCTATCTAGGCGAAGTTAATGTCTATCCCGAATGTAAAAAGAAAGAAGAAGCTAAGATCAGATAAGCTATGATCATCATAGAGTTTATAATGCACTCTATGATGATATTACAAATGATGATACTAAGGTAGAGTAGTAATATAAGAACAAAGCTAGGAAATCTAAACTCTGAACTTATAAAATCTTCTAGCCTATGTATCTTTTCCTCCTTGTCTTCTAGTAGTCCTTGGTATAGAATCATTTCTTCTTTGATCTAGTCAGAATGCATAAATGGGATTGTTACTTACTAGCTTCCTTCCGTTGACGTAGATTATGTGTTGATGAAGTCCCCGCTCCTTTCTTAGGTGGACTGGGAATTGCTGCCTCTAATCTCTTCATACCTTCATACATATTCTCAGGGTCAGGGACACCATGGAACATGTGACCAAGTGCTATCTGAAGTTCTTCATTATCTAGTATGTCTTCCTCTGAACAATCTTCAACAGCAAGCGGCCAAGGTTCTGGGTCAAACATTTCCAAGGCCCATTCATGTCTATCTTCTTCTGAGGGAACAAACATCTCCATGTATTCTTTTACCGTGAAGTGTGAATTTCGACTGCTAAGGGTGTGCTTTATAACATCCTCAAACTTTGTCATACCACAGAATTCACCTTCTATTTCCATTTCCCTTTCAAAGGCCTCTCGAAGTAGTGCTATATCTGCTTTTGACCACTTGTGCTCATAATCATTATCCGTAGAAATATCTCCATCCGTCTCACACCATTTCCTCCTTTCACTATCAGTATCCAAAGATTTGGCAGTGGTAGTGTTGTTGGAAGGAATGTCTGAAGAAGATTTATTAAGGGTACAAGGTTGTGGAGGGAATGAGAAGGCATTCTTAAGCCAATTTTGAGCACTTGGGTTTTTTGAGGTTGTGGGCTTTGAGTTATTTAGGTGTTTGGTATTTGAGCTAATAAGGGGTTGAGTTGTGGAGCCCGTATCCGAAATAGAATTTGGACTTGTGTTTTCATGTGTTTTTTGAAGTGTTTTTGGGCTTTGGGTTTGGGCCTTTTTATTTAGAGGTTTTAAGGGGGTAATGGTTTGTGGTTGGGGGTTTGGCCGGGTCGTGGATGGGGCCTGTTTTGGCCGGGCCGGTTTATTGGGCCTGCTCGCCTGCCTGTAATTGAAGTGGGTAGGTTTCCGCCGATTTAAAGGGTATTTTCGACGCGTGTGGGGATACATGTCGACCACAGGCGCAGGGGGTAGGAGTAGCGGTCGCGGGTTAGGTTGTGGCACTATTTGATCGGCCATGTGGTCGCCGGTCAAAATACGGTAGGTTACGACGGGTTTTCGGTGATGTTTTCGGATACGCTCAAGGGGTGGGGTATGTTGGTGGGAGTGGTCCGAATGCGGGGTAGATCCGCCGCTGGTCGTTAAAGGGTCCTGCCGTAACTGGCTCGGGTAGGGTTCAGAGGCGCTTTAGGGTTTTGTTGGATATTTTGAGGTATGAGGTTCGACGGGCGGTAGGTGGGTCAATGGGTGGGGTTGGATCCGGAGCGGGGTCAAAGCGTGGGTCTCGGCCCGTCATGGGTAGGGTTTCACCAACGGGTTGGCGGCTAGGGTTTGGGGGGGTAGTTTAGGGTTTAGGTTAAGTGGTTTTGGGCTAGGGTTAGGCCCATTAGTCAAGGTGGCTGCTGGGCTAGGGTTTGTTGCGACGCGCCGTGAGGTGATCCGTGGCCGCCACTAGGTTCCGGTCGTCAGTGACCGCCGTAGGTTCCGGCTCAGGTGGTTCCGGTGAAGTTTTCGATGGTGGAATTAAATTTATGGCTGGAATTTTGTGGGTTTTTCGATGGGGGGATCAGATCCGTAGTGGTGGGGGTGGTTTCAACCACCATTTTGGCCGGAATTTCTCCCTGAATCTCCAAAACAGTTGCTAATGGCGTTTTTTGGGTTGGAATTGTATTTTTCCTATTCTTTTTTGCCGTGACTACTTGCCATCCGACGTTCTTTGAGGGTTTCGGATCTGAGATGGTTGTTTTGTCATTAGAAGGAGGAGGAGTAGGGTTTTTAGAATTACCTTTTGCCATAGCCGACGGATCCTCCATAGTTTCCTTGCCATTGTCATCTTTCTTTGGTCTCAAAACCGGATTTAATCTCCAACATCCTTCAATATCATGTCCTTGTAATTTACAAGTAGTACAATACTTAGGAATAAAATCAAACCTAATTTTTTGCACTTTTGTAAGAACAACTCCGATCTTCTTGAAAGAAAGTTGAATTTTTTGGGGGTGAACTTTTAACAAATCCACTTCAACCTTAACCCTAGCACAACTGGGTCTTGTCTTCTTCCTTGTAGCCGAATCTAGGGCAATGGGTTTCCCCACCGCCGCCGCCATCGTGAACAAGGCCGATTGGCCATGAAAATTTGGAGGAAGATTTGGAAATGAAATCCAACCCCAAGCAATATGTGACTCCTCCTCTGGATTAAAAGCAACATCCCAAATGAATGTTCTCATCAACAACATCCTATTATTTTCTTTAATCCAAAAACTAGGGCTTGACATCAATAAATCATAATCTTCTTCGATAGAACAACGAATTAAAATATGACGATTGTACAACAACCCTATATTAACCTCAGCCTTCAATCCACATTGCTTAGGAATTTCCTTTCGCAATAGATCAAAATTAGTCCAACCATTTGAAAACTTACCAATAACCGCAAGTTTCAAATCTTGTTCTTTAATCATCAAATCAATTTCATCCTCCTCAAACATGACCATAGGTTCACCATGAAGATAAGTGATAGGTTTAAGGGGCACGGAAGTCGAGGAGTAGGGGAGGGGAGTGACGACGGCGGTATTAGGGTTTACCGCCGCCGCCACTGTTATGGCCGAATCCGGGGGGGTAGGGGTAGATTTGACCATTTCTAGGAAGGTGGGGGGGTGGGAAATGGCGGGGGGGTGGTGGCCGACCACAGGAGGTGGCCGGCCAGTGGCCGTGACGGCCATGGTGGCCGGAGAAGGGTGGCGGGTGACTTAGGGTTTTACCGAAAATGAGGAGAGAGGGAGGAGCGTTTTTCCTAATGTTTGGCTTTATTTAGCCGTTGAGTGGTTAATTATTTAGTCATTTTTAGCGCGTGGTCTCGGGTTCGAATCCTCCTTATCAATGCACTTCTCCGCCCGACCTACGGAATCGCTCCGCTTGTCCCTACACGTTTGAGGATTTTTATGAGTAATTCCATCCGTGTTAGAGGCTTAGGGTTAGCTACTCCTTCACCCCCGCATGACAATTAATCTCACATCTGCGATATGGGAATCGAACCCAAGACCTCCCACACATGGTATCTCTTAGCCTAACCTTTGACCATGGGCCAAATGTTGTTGGACGGGTTTAGGTTTAGGTTTGTGGTTTAGGTTTAGGGTTTAGTTTTTTTTTTTTTTTTTAAATTTAAATAATCCACTAGGCTTGTGGGCCTAGGTTATTTTATATATCAAAAGAAAAGTACATGGGGCCCCCGTAGGGGGAAATACACTGCTTATCAGCAGGAGTGCAAAAAGAAAGAAGAAGCAATAATCAAATAAGCAAAGATCATCACCGAGTTTATAACATACTCGATGATGATACTACAAATGCGGATACAAACAAAATGAAGATACAATGTAAGCCTAAAGCTATAAGCTACCTCCGCATACTGAGTCTTCAATCTGTTGTCATCTTTGTCCTCCCCAAATACTCTAAAAATCTGATCATGTAAAAGGAGTCCTGGTCCGGACGATCTGATCTAGTAGTGATGGATGAGGTTGCAGATGTGTAATCCTGAGCAAGACTGCATCTTGGAATCAATGGGACTGGGTCTGGCTGAGCTAGAAGTGCATCTGTCATGGCCCTGAGTGTCCGATCTAGCTTCTTAGTATCCATCTTCCTGTATTTTTCATTGCCTGGACGTGTCATATATGCTACCATCTGTTGCTCTGTGCGATGATGAGTGTAGAGTGATGTGCTCGCAACTCGCCCCGCTTCGCAAGAGCCTCAGTAATGATATCCAAAGATGGGCCGTAGTTGATCACGCTGTCAAGCTCGCTGCTTCGACGCCACAACCGCTCTTCTCGCCTCCATAAAAGTGTTGATAAAATCGCACCGCTTCGCTTATCTTCATCACCATTCGCAGCCTCCGATCCCGAATATCCTCGTTCCTAATAGAATAGCCCTATCCAAACCAATCGGTAGCCTGGTGTAACTGTGGGATCTCCTTACACTCGAGTATTATGCCCATAAAAGGATCTCAATCCTCTATAGCAAAAGGCGTTACCTCGTGAGAAGTCTCTTATGGCTGGTTTGTCAACCACTGTATCCCTATCCTCATCAAATAGGTCAGCCATGTCAACAAAATTATCATCTTCATCAATCATGTAATCCTTGCGGGCATCAACCTCCACCTCAGCATCATCATTATCAGCAATAACAAACTCCTTACCACAAATTCTCCCCACACTACCGGAAGAGGGAATGCTAGTACAAACTTGGTTCAAAGGCACAATATTCTTGGCTAAAGAAGGTAGCTCAAGATTAATGCCAATCAAGAATGGGTCCCGTCGTTGGAAAATTTTTGGTGCTGTAGGGGTAGAGGGTGCGGAAGAGAATATAGGCGTTTATTTGTCTTTCCCAATATCCAGTGGGGATACTGGGTGAGTAAGGGTGAGTGGAAGGAGGGGTGTAGTATCTGGAGGGGGGGTAGGTTCAGTCGGAGGTGGGATGAGTTCTGGTTGAATAAGGGGTGTAATGTCGGGTAGGGATAGTGGTGGTGTGGTCTCAGGTGGGTTTGGTTCAATAGGAAGGGGAGGGTGGGCGTTCAAAGTGGGGTAGGGATATCTGGTGGGTTAGGTTGAGAAAGAGCGGGGGAAGGGGCAGGCATTGTGAAGAGGGGCTGGGTGGGGGGAGGTAAGGTGGAGGAGGTGCTGGCAAAGGTGGGAGGGGTCAGGCCATGAAATGAAAAGGATGGGGGTTTTGATGCTGTGTTAGAGTAGGTGTGGGGGTAGGTAATGGAGTGGGGGTGATTGTAATTTCTGGGGGGTGTGCTATAGAGACTTGTGTGTTTTTGTTTGGAGGTTGTTTTTGGTTAACTTTAGATATTCAAATGGATTTGATTCCCAGTATTTTTGGTTTTTGGCTTTTGGACTTGTGGAGTATTTTTCTTTCGTTTTTTACTGGCAACTGTTTGCCAGTCATTTGGGTTTTTGGGAGCATCTTTGGCTTGATTTGTAGTTTTGGGGGTTTCTTTGGCTTGATTTAGATTTTTGGGTGGATTATTTGTTTTGTTTGGATTATCCAGAGGATTTGGATTTTGTGTGTTGTCTTTTGGAGGAGGGGGAGCATGATGTGTATTTTCTTTGTCCTTCGAAGGTCTCATCTCAGGATTGAGTTTCCAACACCCGTGCACATCATGTCCTTGAAGGGAACAATTAGTGCAATACTTTGGGAGAAAGTCAAACTGAATCTTGTAAGAGTTTGTTTGAATTCCTCCTTCCGTAGCAATTTGGATTTGGATATTTTTGGGGTGTTGACGCAACAAATCTAATTCGACCTTAACCTTAGCACAACTAGGACGGGTCATATTTTTGGTAGCCGCATCAACACAAATGGGTCTACCAACAGCAGAAGCAATAGACAATAGGATAGACTCATCAAAGTAGACAGGTGGAAGGTTAGGAAATGAAACCCAAGCCCAAGCTATACTAGTTTCTTTTGTAGGGTCAAAGGAGACATCATATTTCATAGTGCGTAAAGGATAGGATTCCCTCTTATCTTTTATATCAAAGCTGGTAGAGATGGACATAAGCGTATCATAATCTTCTTCAATGGAGCATCGAATCAGAATATGACGGCTAAACAGATAACCAATTCTAACTTGGGCTTTCAATTTCAACTGTTTAGGTAATTCAGTCCTCAAAAAATCTATGTGAGGCATGCCATGACTAAATTTACCTATCACCGCCCATTTCAAATCTTGACGCGCAATCAACACATCAATTTCAGATTTCTGAAGCAATAATGTAGGTTCTCAGTGTAGATAATTTACCTGTTTAGGTGCTAACGGAGGTGGTATTTGACCATTCTGAGCTTTGTTGGGACCCGCTGATCCAGTTGTCGAAGGTGATGATTGTAGAACATGAGCAAACTGAATTCCAGGTTTAGGACAGGTATGAAATGCCGCCACAGGAGGCGGCTCCACCGCATCGCTTCGCTTTGGCGGTGATGTCACGAAAATACCATTTTGATCCAAAGTCAATGAATTGTTGCACGGGGTCATTAGTGGTGGAAAATCAAGAAATGGGCCGACAACCTCAATAGGTGGTCGCCATACCATGCCGGCCATTGCCAGCGGTTCACGAAAAATGGCAGATCTGAAAATTGGAGAGTTGAGGTTCGGAATTTAGTGGGTATTGTAGAGCTTGATGAGACGAACACAATGGTACCACACACCACCCTTGACACTACCTGAAACGACCGGAAATCGTCCACGAACCGTCGGAAAACGACGGGTGTCCCATGATCCGACAGAATGGGGTGAGGGTGGGTGGAAAATGACGGGCTGAAGACGGTGAAGGTGTTGGTACCACTCACGACCGTCGAATGTACCTGTAGTCGCCGGAAAATGGGTGGCGGCGGCTAGGGTTTTGTGGTTTTCCGATCTGGTGGCTGTGGGTATCGGAGAAGCTTTGAGGAACGGGGTTGGTATCAAAATGACGGCAATGTTATGGGGATGATGATGGTATGCCTCACTCCCGTCGATTTAACCCCTGTTCGCCGGAATCTTCAAAAAAACAATCGAAACAGGGGTTTTCGATCCAATTTTTGCGGGACAAATCGACGAAGCCTGAGTATAAATCGACGAACGGGGGTATGATGAAATGAAAGAGGAGATTCAGACGAATCTATTGGTGGTGGTCCCGTCGGCAGAAGCCACCGGAGATGGCCGGAAAAGGTGAAAAGGCCGCGGCGGCACTGTTCACTGCGGCGGTAACACTGTTCACGGACGTTTTTAAAATGTTAAAATATGTTGTGTTGGTTATAAAATTGTGCATGTTTGAGTTCTGGGTTTAGGGTTTAGGGTTTAGGGTTTAGGGTTTTAGGGTTTTAGGGTTTTAGGGTTTAGGGTTTTAGGTTTTAGGTTTTAGGGTTTAGGGTTTTAGGGTTTAGGGTTTGGGGTTTAGGGGTTTGGGGGTTTGGGGTTTAGGGGTTTGGGGGTTTTGGGGTTTGGGGTTTTGGGGTTGGGGTTTTGGGGGTTGGGGTTTTCGGGGTTTTCGGGGTTCGGGGTTCGGGGTTGGGGGTTGGGGGTTTGGGGTTTGTTTTTTTTATTTTTTTTTTTTTTTTTTTTAATAATCCACTAGGCTTGTGGGCCTAGGTTATTTTATATATCAAAAGAAAAATACATGGGGCCCCCGTAGGGGGAAATACACTGCTTATCAGCAGGAGTGCAAAAAGAAAGAGGAAGCAATAATCAAATAAGCAAAAATCATCATCGAGTTTATAACATACTCGATGATGATACTACAATTGCGGATACAAACAAAATGAAGATACAATGTATGCCTAAAGCTATAAGCTACCTCCGGGCATACAAAGTCTTCAATCTGAAGTGTCTCATCTTTGTCCTCCCCCAAATACTCTAAAAATTTGATCATGTAAAAGGAGTCCTGGGTCCGGATCTGGATCTTGATCTAGTAGTGATGGATGAGGTTGCTCACGTGTAATCCTGAGCAAGACTGCATCGGAATCAATGGACTGGTCCGCCGAGCTAGCAATGCATCCGCTATGGCCCCGAGTGTCCGATCTAGCTTCTAAGTATCCATCTTCCCGTATTTTTCATTGCTGGGCGTGTCATATCTCGCTACCATCCGTTGCTCGTGCGATGATGAGTGTAGGTGATGTGCTCGCAACTCGCCCCGCTTCGCAAGAGCCTCGTAATGATATCCAAAGACGGGCCGTAGTTGATCACGCCGCCAAGCTCGCTCGCTTCGACGCCACAATCGCTCTCTCTCGCCCATAAAGGTGTTGATAAAATCTGCGCACGCCGCTTATCTTCATCACCATTCGCAGCCTCCGATCACGAATATCCTCGCTCCTAATAGGAATAGCCCTATCCAAACCAATCGGTAGCGGTGTAACTCGTGGGATCTCCTTACCTCGAGTATTATGCCCATAAAAGGATCTCAATCCTCTATAGCAAAAGGCGTTACCTCGTGAGTGAAGTCTCTATGGCTGGTTTGTCAACCATCAGATCCCTATCCTCATCAAATAGGTCACCATGTCAACAAAATTATCATCTTCATCAATCATGTAATCCATGGCATCAACCTCCACCTCAATCCTCATTATCGCAATAACAAGCTCCTTACCACAAATTCTCCCCACACTACCAAGAGGGAATGCTAGTACAAGCTTGGTTCAAAGGCACAATATTCTTGGCTAAAGAAGGTAGTTCAAGATTAATGCCAATCAAGAATGGGTCCGTCGTTGGAAAAATTTTGTCAGTTTGTAGGGCAGAGGTGCGGAAGAAAATATGGGCGTTGTATTTGTCTTTCCCAATATCCGTGGGGAGTGGGGTGAGTGAGTGGAAGGAGGGTGTAGTATCCGGAGTGGTAGGTTCGGTGGGAGGTGGGATGGGTTCTGTTGAATAATAGGTGTAATGTCGGCAGGGATAGTGGTGGTGTGGTCTCGTGGATTTGGTTCATAGGAGGAGGTGGGCGCTCGCGGGTAGGAATATCTGGTGGTTAGGTTGAGAAAGAGGGGCGGGCATTGTGAAGAGGGTGGGGGTAGGTAAGGTGGAGGCGCTGCAGCGCGGGAGGGTCAGGCCATGAATGAAATGATGGGGTTTTGTCTTTGTGTTAGAGTAGGTGTGGGAAGGTAATGGAGTGGGTGATTGTAATTTCGGGGTGTGCTATAGAGACTTGTGTGTTTTTGTTCGAGGTTGTTTTTGGTTAACTTTAGATATTCAATGGATTTGATTCCCATTTTTGGTTTTTGGCTTTTGGACATGTGGAGTATTTTTCTTTCGTTTTTTATTGGCAACTGTTTGCCAGTCATTTGGGTTTTTGGGGGTATCTTTGGCTTGATTTGTAGTTTTGTGGGTTTCTTTTGCTGGGTTAGAATTTTTGGGTGGATTGTTTGTTTTGTTTGTATTATCCAGGGGATTTGGGTTTTGTGGGTTGTCTTTTGGAGGTGGGGGAGCAGGATGGGTATTTTCTTTGTCCTTCGAAGGTCTCATCTCAGGATTGAGTTTCCAACACCCGTGCACATCATGTCCTTGAAGGGAACAATTAGTGCAATACTTTGGGAGAAAGTCAAACTGAATCTTGTAAGAGTTTGTTTGAATTCCTCCTTCCGTAGCAATTTGATTTGGATATTTTGGGATGTTGACGCAACAAATATAGTTCGACCTTAACCTTAGCACAACTAGACGGTCATATTTTTGGTGGTCGATCAACAAAATGGGTCTACCCACGCAGGCAATAGACAATAGGATAGACTCATCAAAGTAGGCAGGAAGGTTAGGAATGAAACCCAAGCCTGTTATACTAGTTTCTTTTGTAGGGTCAAAAGAAACATCATATTTCATAGTGCGAAAGGATAGGATTCCTCTTGTCTTTTATATCAAAGTCGCAAGAGATGGACATAAGCGTATCATAATCTTCTTCAATGGAGCATCGAATCGAATATGACGGCTAAAAAGATAACCAATTCTAACTGGCTTTCGCCAAATCGCTTAGGTAATTCACTCTAGAACATCTATGTGAGGCATGCCATGACTAAATTTACCTATCACCGCCCATTTCAATTCTTGACGCGCAATTAACACATCAATTTCAGATTTCTGAAGCAATAATGTAGGTTCTCCGTGTAGATAATTTACTCGCTTAAAGCTAACGAGGTGGTTTTACCGCTCGAAGCTTTGTAAGGACTCGCTAATCCAGCTTGTTTGAGATGATGATTGGAGAACATGAGCAAACCGAATTCCGTGTGTTTATGATCGGCCGAATTGTCGCCATGGTGGCTCCACCACCGCTGCATCACATCGCTTACGGCGATGTTCACGAAAATACCATTTTGATCCAAAGTCAATGAATTATTGCATTGAGGGTCATTAGAGGTGGAACATCGGAGAAATGGATCGACAACCTCAACCGGTCGCCGCATAGCCGCCATTGCCGCCGCTACCTCGCCGGAAAAAATGGCAGAACTTAAATATGGGTTGTTGAAGTTCGGAATTTAGTGGGTATTGTAGATCTTGATGAGACGAACACAACGGTACCACACACCACCCTCAACAGTACCTGGAACGATCGGAATTCGTCCAAGAACGATCGGAAAACACGAGATGGTCGTCCCGTCGATCTGGGAGGAATTGAGGGTTGAGAGTGGGTGCAAAATGTCGGGCTGGAGACGACGAGAGTGCTGGTACCACCCACGACCGTCGACTGTACCTCAGGTCACCGGAAAATGAATGGCGGCGCCTAGGGTTTTGATATT
This sequence comes from Przewalskia tangutica, assembly GCA_029844215.1. NCBI lineage: Eukaryota > Viridiplantae > Streptophyta > Magnoliopsida > Solanales > Solanaceae > Przewalskia > Przewalskia tangutica. Next base: position 63,052 of record CM056723.1, on the reverse strand, counting down.
TTCCGATCTGGTCGATGTTGGTCGTGGAGTAGAGTCGAGGTACGGTACTGGTCTCAAAATGTCGGCAAGGAGATGACGAAACTAATGGTACCACCCACGTTCGACGACGTTGCCGGAGTTCGCCGGAAATTAGAAAAGAACGATCGGAAACTGGCGATTTTTCGATCTGAATTTTCAGGCGATTTTGGAATAGTCGACGTTCGTGGTAGGTATGGATGTGACGGGCTCGTCGAGACGAAGGTAATGGTGGTGGTCCCGTTGTCAGAAGTTGTCGGAGCTGGCCGGAAACAGCAGAACGCCGGCGGCGTCACTGTTCACCCGGCGGCGCTAGGGTTTACTGTTCACGGGATAAAATGTTGGCTTTAAAAAAAATGTTGGGGTTTGGGGTTTAGGGTTTGGGGTTTGGGGTTTGGGGTTTGGGGTTTGGGGTTTAGGTTCAGGTCTGTGGTTTAGGTTTAGTGGTCTGGGTTTGTGGTTCAGGTCTGTGGTTCAGGTTGAGTTCAGAGTTCAGGGTCTGGGGTTCTGTGGTTCAGGTTGAGTTTTTTTTTTTTTTTTTTTTTGAGTAATCATCTAGGCACTTTGGCCCAGGTTTTTATTAATAGCAGAAAGTAAAAAGGAGCCCAGAAGGGAAGTACAAACTAATAAAGGGATAGACCTTTACTACCGCTAGTCCTACTCTAAAGCGGCTACCGCTCATCCCGAATGTAAAAAGAAAGAAGAAGCTAAAATAAGATAAGCAATGATCATCATAGAGTTAATAATGCACTCTATGATGATGTTACAGATGATTATACTAAGGTAAAGTAGTAATATAAGAACAAAGCTAGGATATCTAAACTCTGAACTTATAAAATCTTCTAACCCAAGTATCTTCTCCTCTTCATCGTCAAATAATCCTTGATATAGAATCATTTCTTCTTTGATCTTGTGGTTACTGACAATGGGAGTGCCGGTTTCCTAGTTTGTTTGCCTTGACGCTGTTGTTGTGATGTTGAAGTCTGAACTCCTTGCTTTCTGGATACAGCTTCATCTATTTCCCTCATCTCGGCCAACATATCTGCAGCATCAGGGACGCCATGAAACATGTGACCAAGTGCTATCTGAAGCTCCTCATCATCAAGTATATCTGCATCCGAGCCTTCATCAACAGCAAGTGGTCTTGGCTCTGGTTCATACAGTTCCATGGCCCATTTCCGTCTATCTCCTTCCCTTTGTAGGTCATGCAGAACATCTTCAAACTTTGTCATACCACAGAAGTTACCTTCAATTTCCATTTCCCTATCAAAGGTTTCACGGAGTTCTGCTACATCAGATTTTGATAGAGTGTATAGAGAATCATTTGAATCATCTCCACCTGTCTCACACCACTTTCTCCTTTCACTATCAGTATCCAATGATTTGGTAGTGGTTGTGTTATTGGAAGGTATATCTGATGAGGATTTATTTAGAGTACAAGGTCATGAGGGAATGAAAAGGCATTTTAAGCCAATTTTGAGCTGGTTTTTTGAGGTTGTGGGCTTGGAATTAGTATTGGGTTTGGTATTTGATTTTGTTTGGGGTTGGGTAGTGGAGCCCGTATCCGACATAGAATTTGGGCTTGGGTTATTTTGGACATGTTGAATTGTGTTTGGGTTTTGAATTTGGGCTTTTTTATTTGGAGGTTTTAAAGGGGTAATGGTTTGTAATCGTGGGGATTTGTTGGATCTGGGGTTGGCGGGCTGTTTGGGTTTTCGGGTCGTTGTGCCCGTAACCGGGTCGCCTGCCTGAGGTGGGTAGGTTTCCGTAGGTTTTTAGGTTTAGGGGTGTGGTGTCGACGGAGGGGATAGGTGTTCAGACTAGGGTACCAGGGTAGGGTAGTTCGGGTCACTGGGTTAGGGTAGCGCACCGACCGTTGTGGCGGCTCGCCTGGTCGATGTCTCGTAGGTTTCGGTTGGTTGTTTCGGGTTTGTGGTGGCGGTTTCGGCAGGGGGTTGGGGGGAGAATCTGGCAGTGGGTAGGGTATGGGTTTGGGTAAGTTGTTGGGTTAATGAGTCGGGTCGGGTCAACGGTTCGCCGGGTCGTGAATCGCCGGATTATGCTAATTTCAGTGGATTTTTCGATCCGGAGGGTTGTTCGGCGGGATGGGGTAGGTGGTGGGGTGGATCCGGAAGCGTGTGGGTATCGATCCGGCCGGGTTGGGTAATTGGGTCGCCTGCCGACATTTCGCAGGGTTTTAAAGGGTGGTTTAGGTTTTGCGGATGTTGGCGGTGGGGTGTTGGACGGCGGGGTGTACGCGGTAGGGGTGGTCCGCAGAGGGGTGGGATCTGGGTCGGTCGGGTCTCGGGTGGTTTCCGCAGCGGGTGGCGCTGTGGTTTTGGAAGGTGGATTAGGTTAGGCGCGTGGTTTTGGGGCTAGGTCAGAAGTTAGTTAGCCCACCGCCATGGCGCCGCCGGGCTAGGCGAGGGTAAGGCAGTGGGTGGGGGTGGTTCTGGTGGGTCGGCGGTAGGGTTCCGCCGGTCAGCCGCTTAGGTTCCGGGGTTTTCCCGCCATTAATTCCGCTGGAAATAATTATTTGGGCCGAATTTTTTGAATTTTTTGCCAGGGAGGTCAGATTTGACGTGTTGGTGGTGGTTCCGACCTCCAAGGTTGCCGGAACAGTGTTTTTGGGGTTTTGATTTGTGGTTTTTTTCGTCTTTTTTCCCGTAACCACCTGCCAACCGTGAGGATTTTTGGGTTTCGGATCTGGACGGTGGTTTTGGGCGGAAGTAGAAGGGGGGGTAGGGTTTGGAAGATTACCTTTTGTTGAATCCACCTCCTTTTCCATCGATCTATCACCATTGTCATCCTTTTTTGGCTTCAAATCCGGATTTAATATCCAACATCCATCAACATCATGACCTTGTAGTTTGCAAGTAGTACAAAATTTTGGAATGAAGTCAAACCTAATTTTTTGCAATTTAGTATGAACTATTCCATTCATTTTGAAAGAAATATGAATATTTTGAGGATGAACTTTCAATAAATCCACTTCAACCTTAACCCTAGCACAACTTGGCCTTGTATTCTTCAAAGTGGCCGAATCTAGGTTTAAGGGTCTTCCAACCGCTGCCGCCAACGTGAACAATGCCGAATGACCAAAGAAATTCGGTGGAAGATTAGGAAATGAGATCCATCCCCAAGCAATATTGGACTCCTCCTCTGGATTAAAATTAACATTCCAAATGAATGTTCTCATTAACAACATCTTGTTTCTTTCTTTAATCCAAAAACTAGGGCTAGACATCAAAGTATCATAATCTTCTTCGATTGAACAACGAATTAGAATATGACGATGATGCAACAACCCTATATTAACCTCAGATTTTAATCCACATTGCTTAGGAATTTCCTTTCGCAAGAAATCAAAATCCGTCCAACCATTTGAAAACTTACCAACTACCGCAAGTTTCAAATTTTGTTGTTCAATCATCAAATCAATTTCTGCCTCCTCAAACATAATCGTAGGTTCACCATGAAGATAAGTGATAGGTTTAAGAGGCACAAATTTCGAGGAGGAGGGGGAATGGGTGACGGCGGTGTTAGGGTTTGACACCGCCACCGTCACTGTATCGACGGAAACCGGTGGGGTGGGGGTCGATTTTAGGATTTCTGAAAAGGTGGGGGGGGGGTGGGAACTGGTGGTAGGGTGGTGGCCAACCACAGGAGGTGGTCGGCCGGTGGCCACAACGGCCATGGTGGCCGGAAAGGGGGTGGCGGCTAGGCTAGGGTTTTGACGTTTTTTAGGAGAGAGGGGAGAGCAAAATTTAAAATGTAAAAAATGTTTAAAAAAAGTTGGCTTTATTTAGCCGTTGAGTGGTTAATTATTAGTCATTTTTAGCGCGTGGTCTCGGGTTCGAATCCTCCTTATCAACAGACTTCCTCCTACCGACCTGCGATCGCCTCCGCTTGTCCCTACACGTTTGGAGGATTTTTATGAGTAATTCCATCCGTGTTAGAGACTTAGGTTAGCTACTCCCTTCCCCGCAGAATGGCAATTAATCTCACCTGGCCGATATGGGAATCGAACCCAAGACCTCCCACACATGGTATCCTTAGCCTAACCTTTGACCATTGGGCCAAATGCTGTTGGATAAAAATGTTGGCTTTATTTAGCCGTTGAGTGGTTAATTATTTAGTCATTTTTAGCGCGTGGTCTCGGGTTCGAATCCTCCTTATCAATGCACCTCCTACCGACCTACGGAATCGCTCCGCTTGTCCCTACACGTTTGGAGGATTTTTATGAGTAATTCCATCCGTGTTAGAGGCTTAGGTTAGCTACTCCTTTCACCCTCAGAATGACAATTAATCTCACCTCTGCATGGGAATCGAACCCAAGACCCCACACATGGTATCCTTAGCCTAACCTTTTACCATTGGGACAAAGTTTGTTTGATAAATGTTGGCTTTATTTAGCCGTTGAGTGGTTAATTATTTAGTCATTTTTAGCGTGGTCTCGGGTTCGAATCCTCCTTATCACAGATCCTCCTACCGACCTACGGAATCGCCCTCCGCTTGTCCCTACACGTTTGGAGGATTTTTTATGAGTAATTCCATTCGTGTTAGAGGCTTAGGGTTAGCTACTCCCTTCACCCCTGCAGAATGTCAATTAATCTCACCTCTGCTGATATGGGGAATCGAACCCAAGACCTCCCACACATGGTATCCTTAGCCTAACCTTTGACCATTGGGCCAAATGCTGTTGGATAAAAATGTTGGCTTGTTTAGCCGTTGTTTATTATTAATTATTATGTGTTTCCCATGTGCTTGAAGGCCCTGAGTTCGAGTCGGCTTAACAATAGGCACCCCCTCCGGCTTAGACAACCGGCCCCATACCGTTTGAAGGCTGTACCTGAACCAATTCCTCGCTGGGCTTGGGCCTGTTCCGAGTGTCCTTTTTAATCAGTGGGCCCCCCTTGTAGGTATAGATGAATCCGTTTAGCTGACGCTGGTACTCGAAGCAGGGCCCAACCCCTTTTTATTCGCCCTTGGTTAAGAGCATTCGAATAAAATTGCAAGGAATTAATCTCACCTCTTGGCAGGGAATCGAACCCACGCCTCTCGCATGCGAGCATCTTAGCCTAACCTTTGACCATTGGGCCAAATCTCGTTGGATTTAAAATGTTGGCTTTATTTAGCCGTTGAGTGGTTAATTATTTAGTCATTTTTAGCGTGGTCTCGGTTCGAATCCTCCTTATCAATGCACTCTCCTACCGACTTACTAATCGCCTCCGCTTGTCCCTACACGTTTGGAGGATTTTTATGAGTAATTCCATCCGTGTTAGAGGCTTAGGTTAGCTACTCCTTCACCCCGCAGAATGGCAATTAATCTCACCTCTGGCATGGGAATCGAACCCAAGACCTCCCACACATGGTATCGTTAGCCTAACCTTTGCCCAGTGGGTCCAATGCGGTTGGATAAGATATTGGCTTTATTTAGCCGTTGAGTGGTTAATTATTTAGTCATTTTTAGCGTGGTCTCGGTTCGAATCCTCCTTATCAGCACTTCTCCTACCGACCTACGGAATCGCCTCCGCTTGGCCCTCCCCGTGTGGAGGATTTTGTATGCGTAAGTCCAGCCGTGTTAGAGGCTTAGGGTTTTCTACTCCTTCACCCCCGCATGGCAATTAATCTCACCTGCCGAGCATGGGAATCGAACCCAAGCACTCCCACACATGGTATCCTTAGCCTAACCTTTCACCATTGGGCAAATGTTGGATAAAAATGTTGGCTTTATTTAGCCGTTGAGTGGTTAATTATTAGTCATTTTTAGCGCGTGGTCTCGGGTTCGAATCCTCCTTATCATCAGACCTCTCCTACCGACCTACGGAATCGCCCTCCGCTTGTCCCTACACGTTTGGAGGATTTTTTATGAGTAATTCCATCCGTGTTAGAGACTTAGGGTTAGCTACTCCCTTCATCCCTGCAGAATGACAATTAATCTCACCTGCGATATGGGGAATCGAACCCAAGACCTCCCACACACGGGTATCCTTAGCCTAACCTTTGACCATCACAAATGCCATTGGATAAAAATGTTGGCTTTATTTAGCCGCTGAGTGGTTAATTATTTAGTCATTGTTAGCGCGTGGTCTCGGTTCGAATCCTCCTTATCACTGCACCCTCTCCTACCGACTCATTTAAATCGCCCTCCGCTTGTCCCTACACGTTTGGAGGATTTTTTATGAGTAATTCCATCCGTGTTAGAGGCTTAGGGTTTAGGGTTTAGGGTTTAGGGTTTAGGGTTTAGGGTTTGGGGTTTAGGGGTTTAGGGGTTTTGGGGTTTGGGTTTTGGGTTTTGGGTTTTGGGTTTTGGGTTTTGGGTTTTGGGTTTTGGGTTTTGGGTTTTTTTTTTTTTTTTTTTTTTTGAGTAATCATCCAGGCACGTTGGCCCAGGTTATTTTATATATCAAAAAGGAAAGTACATGGGCCCCCGTAGGGGGAAATACACTGCTTATCAGCAAGAGTGCAAAAAGAAAGAAGAAGCAATGATCATCACCGAGTTTATAACATACTCGATGATGATACTACAAATGCGGATACAAACAAAATGAAGATACAATGTAAGCCTAAAGCTATAAGCTACCTCCGGGCATACAAAGTCTTCAATCTGAAGTGTCTCATCTCTCGCTATCCCCAAATACTCTAAAAATCTGATCATGTAAAAGGAGTCCTGGGTCCGGATCTGGATCTGGATCTAGTAGTGATGGATGAGGTTGCCCGATGTGTAATCCTCGGAGCAGCATTCTGTATTGGAATCAATGGGGTTGGGTCTGACTGAGCTAGCAATGCATCTGTCATGGTTTAGGATTTAGGGTTTAGGGTTTAGGTTTTTTTTTTTTTTTTTTTTTTTTAGATAATCCACTAGGCTTGTGGGCCTAGGTTATTTTATATATCAAAAAGGAAAGTACATGGACCCCCATAGAGGGAAATACACTGCTTATCAGCAGGAGTGCAAAAAGAAAGAAGAAGCAATAATCAAATAAGCAATGATCATCACCGAGTTTATAACATACTCGATGATGATACTACAAATGCGGATACAAACAAAATGAAGATACAATGTAAGCCTAAAGCTATAAGCTACCTCCGGGCACACAAAGTCTTCAATCTGAAGTGTCTCATCTCTGTCATCCCCCAAATACTCTAAAAATCTGATAATGTAAAAGGAGTCCTGGGTCCGGATCTGGATCTGGATCTAGTAGTGATGGATGAGGTTGCGATGTGTAATCCTCGAGCAAAGATTCTGTATTGGAATAAATGGGGTTGGTCCGCCGAGCTAGCATTGCATCCGCTATGGCCCCGAGTGTCCGATCTAACTTCTTAGTATCCATCTTCATGTATTTATCATTGCTCGTCAGGTGTCATATCCGCTATCATCCGTTGCTCGCGCGATGAAGAGTGTAGGGTGATGTGCTCGCAACCTGCATCGCTTCGTGGAAGAGCCTCGTAATGATATCCAAAGATGGGCCGTAGTTGTTCGCGTCACAAACTCGCCGCTTCGACGCCACAATCGTGCCTTCTCGCATCCATGAATATGTTGATAAAATCGCATCGCTTCGCTTAGCTTCATCACCATTCGCACCTCGGTCACGAATATCCTCGTTCCTAATAGAATAACCCTATCCAAACCAATCCAGTAACGCCGTGTAACCTGTGGGATCTCCTTACCCTCGAGTATTATGCCCATAAAAGGATCCGAATCCTCTATAGCAAAAGGCGTTACCTCAGGAGTGAAGTCTCTTATAGCTGGTTTGTCAACCATCTCTATCCTCATCAAACAAGTCACCATGTCAACAAAATTATCATCTTCACAACCATGTATTCCTTGCGGGTATCAACCTCCACCTCAATATCATCATTATCAGCAATAACAAGCTCATTACCACAAATTCTCCCCACACTACCGGAAGAGGGAATGCTAGTACAAGCTTGGTTCAACTGCACAAAATTCTTGGCTAGTGAAGTTAGCTCAAGATTAATGCCAATCAAGAATGGGTCCCGACGAAGGATACATTTTGGTGAGGTAGGGGATGAGGGTGCGGAGGAGAATATAGGCGTTAGCTTTGGCTTTTCCAATATCCGTGGGATCTTGGGTGAGTGAAAGTGAGTGAGGGAAGGGTGTAGTATCCGGAGGAAGGGTAGGTTCGGTGGGAGGTGGGATGGGTTCCGTGGAATAAGGGTGTGACGTCGGGTGAGGATAGGTGTGGAGTGGTCTCTGGTGGATTTGGCTCAATAGGAGGGGGAGGATGGGAGGTCTCAGGAGGGGTTTGAGTTGTGGTAAGTGGCTGGGTTATAGTAGGGCGGCTGGGGATAGGTAAGGCGGAGGAGGTGCTAGCAATTGTGGGAAGGGATTGTGCCATGAATCAGTGCGGTGTTTTGTTGATGGATTGGAGAGAGGGGTAGGTAATGGATTGGGAGTGATTGGAATTTCTGGGGGATGTGCTATAGTGACTTGTGTGTTTTTGTTTGGAGGTTGTTTTTGGTTAACTTTAGATATTTGGGGCTGGATTTGATTCCCAGTATTTTTGGTTTTTGGCTTTTGGACTTGTGGAGTATTTTTCTTTCGTTTTTTACTGGCAACTGTTTGCCAGTCATTTGGATTTTTGGGGGCTTCTTTGGCTTGATGTGTATTTTTGGGGGTTTCTTTGGCTGGATTTGAATTTTTGGGTGGGTTGTTTGTTTTGTTTGGATTATCCAGGGGATTTGGGTTTTGTGGGTTGTCTTTTGGAGGAGGGGGAGCAGGATGTGTATTTTCTTTGTCCTTCGAAGGTCTCATCTCAGGATTGAGTTTCCAACACCCGTGCACATCATGTCCTTGAAGGGAACAATTAGTGCAATACTTTGGGAGAAAGTCAAACTGAATCTTGTAAGAAGAGTTTGTTTGAATTCCTCCTTCCGTAGCAATTTGATTTGATATTTTGGGATGTCGACGCAACAAATCTAATTCGACCTTAACCTTAGCACAACTAGGACGGGTCATATTTTTGGTTGCCGCATCAATACAAATGGGTCTACCCACCACAGAAGCAATAGACAATAGGATAGACTCATCAAAGTAAACAGGTGGAAGGTTAGGGAATGAAACCCAAGCCCAAGCTATACTAGTTTCTTTTGTAGGGTCAAAAGAAACATCATATTTCATAGTTCGTAAAGGATAGGATTCCCTCTTGTCTTTAATATCAAAGCTGGAAGAGATGGACATAAGAGTATCATATTCTTCTTCAATGGAGCATCGAATCAGAATATGACGGCTAAACAGATAACCAATTCTAACTTGGGCTTTCAATTTCAACTGTTTAGGTAATTCAGTCCTTAGAACATCTATGTGAGGCATTCCATGACTAAATTTACCTATCACCGCCCATTTCAATTCTTGACGCGCAATTAACACATCAATTTTAGATTTCTGAAGCAATAATGTAGGTTCTCCGTGTAGATAATTTACCTGTTTAGGGGCTAGCGGAGGTGGTTTTTGACCGTTCTGAGCTTTGTAGGGACCCTCTAATCCATTTGTCGGAGATGATGATTGGAGAACATGAGCAAACTGAATTCCAGGTTTAGGACCGGGCTGAAATGCCGCCAATGGGGGCTGCACCACCGCTGTACCGCCAATGTTTGGCGGCGTTGTTCGCCGGAAAATACCATTTTGATCCAAAGTCAATGAATTATTGCATTGGGGGGTCATTAGAGGTGGAAAATCAGAAGAAATGGACTGGACACTTTAACCCTAGCACAACTAGGTCTAGTCTTCCTCATAGTAGCCGAATCTAGAGTAATAGGCTTCCCTACCGCCGCCGCCATTGAAAACAAGGCCGAATGGCCAAAAAAATTCGGTGGAAGGTTAGGAAACGAAATCCATCCCCAAGCAATATTCGACTCTTCTTCAGGATTAAAATCAACATTCCAAATGAATGTTCTCATCAACAACATCTTATTCTTTTCCTTGATCCAAAAACTTGGGCTTGACATCAATGTGTCATAATCTTCTTCGATTGAACACCGAATAAGAATATGACGATTATACAACAACCCAATGGTAACCTCAAATTTTCAAACCACATTGTTTAGGAATTTCCTTCCTTAATATATCGAAATCACTCCAACCATTTGAAAACTTACCAATAACTGCAAGTTTCAAATTTTGTTCTTGAATCATAAAATCGATATCTTCCTCTTCAAACATAACCATAGGCTCACCATGAAGGTAAGTGATGGGCTTAGGGGGTCGGAACTTAGAGGAGGAGGAGGAGGGCGACGACGTAACTTGGGTTTCCGTCCGCCGCGGCAACTGTTAGGGAAGTCGACGGGAGGGTGGGGGTGGTTTTGACGACGTGCGGGGGTGCACGGGTGGTGAGGTGCCGCCGACCACGGGAGGTGGCCGGCCAGTGGCCATGACGGCCATAGTGGCCGGAAAACGTAAAAGGGGGGAGTAGGGTTTTTCCGCCTCAAGGAGGAGAGAGAAGAGAGCAAAAGTTTCAAAAATAAATGTTAAATGTTGGCTTTATTTAGCCGTTGAGTGGTTAATTATTAGTCATTTTTAGCGCGTGGTCTCGGGTTCGAATCCTCCTTATCAATGCACTTCTCCTACCTGGACCTACGGAATCGCCCGCCGCTTGTCCCTACACGTTTGGAGGATTTTTTATGAGTAATTCCATCCGTGTTAGAGACTTAGGGTTAGCTACTCCCTTTGCCCCTGCAGAATGGCAATTAATCTCACCTCTGCTGATATGGGGAATCGAACCCTTGACCTCCCACACATGGTATCCTTAGCCTAACCATTGGGTCAAATGCTGTTGGATTAAAATGTTGGCTTTATTTAGCCGTTGAGTGGTTAATTATTAGTCATTTTTAGCGCGTGGTCTCGGGTTCGAATCCTCCTTATCAACGCACTTCTCCTACCGACCTACTGGAATCGCCTCCGCTTGTCCCTACACGTTTGGAGGATTTTTATGAGTAATTCCATCCGTGTTAGAGACTTAGGGTTAGCTACTCCTTTGCCCTCGCATGGCAATTAATCTCACCTCTGCTGATATGGGGAATCGAACCCTTGACCTCCCACACATGGTATCCTTAGTCTAACCTTTGACCATTGGGCCAAATGCTGTTGGATAAAATGTTGGCTTTATTTAGCCGTTGAGTGGTTAATTATTAGTCATTTTTAGCGCGTGGTCTCGGGTTCGAATCCTCCTTATCAACAGACTTCTCCTACCGACTCACTAATCGCCTCCGCTTGTCCCTACTCGTTTGGAGGATTTTTTATGAATAATTCCATCCGTGTTAGAGGCTTAGGGTTAGCTACTCCCCTTGCCCCTGCAGAATGGCAACTTCAAGGTCATGATATTGATGGGTGTTGGAAATTGAATCCGGATTTGAAGCCAAAGAAGGATGACAATGGTGATGGAAAAATGGAGGAATCGTCGGCTATGGATAAAGGTAAATCTCAAAACCCTACCCTTCCTCCTTCTTCCTCCAAAACACCCCCCCCCAGATCCGAAAACCACAAAAAAAAGATGGCTGGCAGGTGGTCACAGGAAAAAAGATTAGAAAAAATACAAATCTTAGCCAAAAACATGCTTTGCCTACTGTTTCGGAGATTGGGGAAGATATTCCGGCCATTCTGGACGCCGAAACCACCCCCAATACGTCGAAACAGCCCACCCCGTCGGAAAATACAAAAAATTTAAAAAAAAAATCGTTTCAAGTCGCCGGAAACCCTGGCGGCGCCGTCATTCATCACCGGAACCCTACCGGCGGCCACCTCGACCGCCGGAACCCTACCCCCGACCTACTAACTACCCCCACCGTCACACTACCAACCCCACCAAAGAAATTGCCGCTGGCCAAACCCTAGCCCATTACTTCAAAACCCTAACCCTAAACCACCCTCACAAACCCTAGCCGCCGACCCGACAGTTCAAGCCCTACCCACGACCCGACCCATGACCCGACCCATAACCCCGATCTCACTCTCACCCCCTCCCATACCCACCCCCCCACCCACAGACCCACCTACCCCCCTCGTCCAACCCCCTATAACCGAAACCCTCACAAAAAACCCTAAAATACCCCTTAAAACCCTAACCGCCCCTTCGACCCGACCCGACCCATTAACCCGACCCGACTCATTTACCCAACCCGTGACCCAGACCCATACCCCACTACCTACCAGATCCCCTCCCCCATCAACATACCCCCCCACCCCCCTCATCCAACCCCCCATATCCGAAAACCCACCTAAAAAACACGTTGAAACCCTACCCATTAAAATGACCCGACCCGACACCCTAAAACGGTCCAATTCTGACCCGACCCTAACCACCTCGATCCCCCCCTCTCGGCCTACTCAATTACCACCCCACACCGTCGAAACCACACCCCTTAACCCTAAAAACCCGTCGGAAACCCTCCCCACACCACTGACCCGACCCGGCCCATCAACCCGACCCGTCAACCCGATCCAGAATGGTAAACACACCCCCTATTTGATTTTAGCTTCTTCTTTCTTTTTACATTCGGGATAGACCTATGCTTCGCCTAGACAGGACTAACAGGCGACGTAAAGGACTAATCCCCTTTATTAGTTTGTAATTCCCATTTGGGCCCCTTTTTATTTCTGTTATTTATAAAATAACCTGGGCCAACGTGCCTGGATGATTACTTAAAAAAAAAAAAAAAAAAAACCCTAAACCCTAAACCCTAAACCCTAAACCCTAAACCCATCCAACAGCATTTGGCCCAATGGTCAAAGGTTAGGCTAAGGATACCATGTGTGGGAGGTCTTGGGTTCGATTCCCCATATCAGCAGAGGTGAGATTAATTGTCATTCGCAGGGTGAAGGAGTAGCTAACCCTAAGCCTCTAACACGGATGTAATTACTCATAAAAATCCTCCAAACGCAGTGACGTCGGAGGCGATTCCGCAGTCCAGCGGAGGGGTCTGCTGATAAGGAGGATTCGAACCCGAGACCACGCGCTAAAAATGACTAAATAATTAACCACTCAACGGCTAAATAAAGCCAACATTTTTATCCAACAAAGATTTGGCCCAATGGTCAAAGGTTAGGCTGATGCTCCTCGCAGTGAGACCGTGGTTCGATTCCCTTAACAAAGAGGTGAGATTAATTTCTTGCAATTTTATTCGAACGCTTAACCAAGGGCGAATAAAAGGGTTGGGCTCGCCGAGTACCGTCGGCTAAACTGATTCCTCTATACCTACAAGAGGGCCCACCGATTAAAAGGACACTCGGAATGTGCCCAAGCCCGCCGAGGAATCGTTCTGACCTCCAAACGGTATGGCCATTGGGTTTCTGGCGGGTGCCTATTGTTAAACCGACTCGAACTCAGGGCCTCCAAGCACATGGGAAACACATAATAATTAATAATAAACAACGGCTAACAAGCCAACATTTTTAAACATTTGGAAAGCCAACATTTTAAGACTTTTGCTCTCTTCTCTCTCCTCGAGTGAAAACCCTACCCCCTTTAACGCTTTTCCGCCACTATGGCCGCCATGGCCACTGGCCGGCCACCTCCCGTGGTCGGCCAAAGACCCTCACCACCGCACCCCCACCTTTCGACGTCGTCAAAACCACCCCCACCCTCCCGTCGACTTCCCTAACAGTGGCGGCGGCGGACGGAAACCCTAGTTCCGCCGTCACCCCTCCTCCCTCCTCCTCTAATTTCGTACCCCTTAAGCCCATCACTTACCTTCATGGTGAGCCTATGGTTATGTTTGAAGAGGAAGATATCGATTTTATGATTCAAGAACAAAATTTGAAACTTGCAGTTATTGGTAAGTTTTCAAATGGTTGGAGTGATTTCGATATATTAAGGAAGGAAATTCCTAAACAATGTGGTTTGAAGGCTGAGGTTACTATTGGGTTGTTGTATAATCGCCATATTCTTATTCGGTGTTCAATCGAAGAAGATTATGACACATTGATGTCAAGCCCAAGTTTTTGGATCAAGGAAAAGAATAAGATGTTGTTGATGAGAACATTCATTTGGTTGTAATTCCCATTTCTTCTGGAAAAATGAAGGAATCGTCGGCTATGGATAAAGGTAAATCTCAAAACCCTACCCTTCCTCCTTCTTCCTCCAAAACACCCCTGCATCCGAAAAACCACAAAAAGATGGTCGCAGTTGTCACAGGAAAAAAGATTAGAAAAAATACAAATCTTAGCCAAAAACATGCTTTGCCTACTGTTTCGGAGATTGGGGAAGATATTCCGGGCATTCTGGACGCCGAAACCACCCCCAATACGTCGAAACAGCCCACCCCGTCGGAAAATACAAAAAATTTTTAAAAACTGCTTCAAGTCGCGAAACCAAGGCGCTGGCTATTCATCATCGGACCTACCCATGCCACCTCGACCACGGAACCCTACCCCGACCTACAGAACTACTCCCACCACACACTCATTGACCCCACCAAAGACCGCCATTGCTGGGCCAAACTCAGCCCATTACTTCAAAACCCTAACCCTAAACCACCTCACAAACCCTACCACGACCCGACAGCTCAAGCCCTACCCACGACCCACCCACGACCCACCCATAACCTGCATCTCACTCACCCTCCCATACCCACCCCACCCATGCACTCCACCTACCCTCGCCCAACCCCTATAACCGAAACCTCACAAAAACCCTAAAATACCCCTTTAAAACCCTAACCGCCTTCGACCCGACCACCCATTAACCCGACCGACTCACTTACCCAACCCGTGACCTGCACCCATACCCCACTACCTACCAGATCCCCATCAACATACCCCCACCCTCATCCAACCCCATATCCGAAAAACCCACCTAACAAACACGTTGAAACCCTACCCATTAAAATGACCCACCCGACACCCTAACCCGCTCCACTCGACCACCCTAACCACCTCGATCCCCCCCTCTCGGCCTACTCAATTACCACCCCACACCGTCGAAACCACACCCTTAAACCCTAAAAACCCGTCGGAAACCCTCCCCACACCACTGACCCGACCCTACCATCAACCCGACCACAACCCGAACCAATGGTAAACACACCCCACCCCTGCACTCCAAAGACATACCACCCCAACCACAAACCATTACCCATTAAAACATTTAAATAAAAAAGCCCAAATCCAAAGCCCCAACACAATTCAAAAAATCCAAGATAATTCAAGCCCAAATTCTATTTCGGATACGGGCTCCACTACCCATCCTCAAATAACATCAACCAATAAGCCCAATGCTAATTCAAAGCCCACTACCTCAAAAAACTCAACCGCCCAAAATTGGCTTAAAAATGCCTTCTCTTTCCCTCCACAACCTTGTACCCTTAATAAATCTTCATCAGACATACCTTCCAACAACACTAGCTTTACCAAACCTTTGGATTCTGATAGTGTAAGGAGGAAGTGGTGTGAGACGGATGGAGAAGAGTCTAATAATGATTATGAGCATAAGTGGTCAGTATCTGATATAGCATTACTACGGGAGGCCTTTGATAGGGAAATGGAAATGGAAGGTGAATTCTGTGGTATGACGAAGTTTGAGGATGTTATAAAGCACACCCTAAGCAGTCGGAACGCACACTTCACGGTAAAGGAATACTTGGAGATGTTTGTTCCCTCTGAAGAGGATAGACAGGAATGGGCCATGGAATTGTCTGGGGCCGGTTGTCTAAGCCGGAGGGGGTGCCTATTGTTAAGCCGACTCGAACTCAGGGCCTTCAAGCACATGGGAAACACATAATAAAATGACTAAATAATTAACCACTCAACGGCTAAATAAAGCCAACATTAACATTTTCGGTCTCCTCCCTCTCTCCTCATTTTCGGAAAAAACCCTAAGTCACCGCCACCCTCCACCGGCCACCATGGCCGTCACGGCCACTGGCCGGCCACCTCCTGTGGTCGGCCACCACCCCACCGCCATTCCACACCCCCCACCTTCCTAGAAATGGTCAAATCTACCCCACCCCTGCTGGCCAAGTGGCGCAGTAAACCCTAGTTCCGCCGTCGCCACCCCCCTCCCCCTTTCCTCGACTTCCGTGCCCCTTAAACCTATCACCTATCTTCATGGTGAACCTATGGTTATGTTTGAGGAGGATGAGATTGATTTGATGATTCAAGAACAAGATTTGAAACTTGCGGTTATTGATAAGTTTTCAAATGGTTGGACTAACTTTGATCTATTGCGGAAGGAAATTCCTAAGCAATGTGGATTAAAGGTTGAGGTTACAATAGGGTTGTTGTATAATCGTCATATTCTAATTCGATGTTCAATCGAAGAAGATTATGCTATTTTGATGTCAAGCCCTAGTTTTTGGATTAAAGAATATAATAAGATGTTGTTGATGAGAACATTCATTTGGGATGTTGCTTTTAATCCAGAGGAGGAGTCACATATTGCTTGGGGATGGATTTCTTTTCCAAATCTTCCCCCAAATTTTCATGGCCAATCAACCTTGTTCACGATGGCGGCGGCGGTGGGGAAACCCATTGCCCTAGATTCGGCTACAAGAAAGAAGACTAGACCCAGTTGTGCTAGGGTGAAGGTTGAAGTGGATTTGTTAAAAGTTCACCCTCAAAAAATTCAATTATCTTTCAAAAAGAATGGAATTGTTCTTACAAAAGTGCAAAAAATTAGGTTTGATTTTATTCCTAAGTATTGTACTACTTGTAAACTACAAGGACATGATATTGAAAGATGTTGGACATTAAATCCTGATTTGAGACCAAAGAAGGTTGACAAAGGTAATGATACTATGGAGGAATCGTCGGCAATGGCAAAAGGTAAATCTCAAAACCTTACCCCTCCTTCTTCTAATGACAAAACTACAATCTCAGATCCGAAAACTTCTAATAAATTCGGATGGCAAGTTGTCACGGCAAAAAACAATAGGAAAAACACCATTCCAATCCAAAAAACGTCACTATCCACTGTTTTGGAGATTCAGGGAGCAATTCCGGCCAAAATGGTGGTCGGAACCACCCCCACCACCACGGATCTGACCCCCCCGTTGCAAAACCCTAAAAATCCTAGCCAAAAAATTGGTTCCGACACCGGAAAATCTGACGGCACCGGAAAAACCCTTCGAAACCCTACCGGCGGCCACCCTTACCGCCGGAACCCTACTGCCGACCCTCCTGAACCACCCCCCCACCGACACACCCACCTGCCCTAGCCCAGCAGCCGCCATTGCTGCTGGGCCAAACCCTAGACTAAACCCTAGCCCAAAACAACTTTGCCAAAACCCTAAACTACCTACACAAACCCTAGCCGCCAATCCTAACTCGGAAACCCTACCCATGACCCGACCCGTAACCCAGTCCATTACCCCACCCTCTCCCAGATCCACCCCACCACCCACATACCCCCCTACCCCCCTCGTCCAAACCCCTTCAACCGAAACCACCACAAAAAACGCTAAACTACCCTCCAAAACCCTACCCGACCCATTGACCCGACCCGACCCACATACCCGACCCGACCCACAGACCCAAAACGCAGCCCAGAATTCTACCATACCCCATCCCAGATCCAACCCCCACCCCACAGATCACCCCACCCCCCTCGACCAAACCCCAACTACCGAAAACACCCCTACTAATCACGTCAATACCCAACCCTTGGGTTTGACACGACCCGACCCACTGACCCGGTCCAACAGCGCCCCGACACTTCACCCCGTAGCCCAGCTACCCTACCCCCCTTATCGGCCCTGGACCAGACACCAATCCCCACCCCCCAACGTTGATACCACCCCCTTAAAACTAAAAAAACCTACGGAAACCCAACCCGCCACCCTGACCCGACCCGACCCAAAGAACCCGACCCGTAACCTGCACAAAACCCGAAACTGCACTGCACTTCGACCCAACAAATACCCCCTCAACCACAAACCATTACCCCCTTAAAAACCTGTAAATAAAAAGGCCCAAACCCAAAGCCCAAACACACTACAAAAAATTCAAGAAAACCCAAGTCCAAATTCTATTTCGGATACGGGCTCCACTACTCAACCCCAAACAACTTTAAATACCAAACCCACAAATAACTCAAAGCCCACTACCTCAAAAAACCCAAGTGCTCAAAATTGGCTTAAAAATGCCTTCTCTTTCCCTCCACAACCTTGTACCCTAAATAAATCTTCATCATACATACCTTCCAACAACACTGCCAAATCTTTGGATACTGATAGTGAAAGGAGGAAATGGTGTGAGACGGATGGAGATGTTTCTACGGATAATGATTATGAGCACAAATGGTCTAAAGCAGATATAGCATTACTTCGAGAGGCCTTTGATAGGGAAATGGAAATTGAAGGTGAATTCTGTGGTATGACAAAGTTTGAGGATGTTATAAAGCACACCCTTAGCAGTCGGAATTCACACTTCACGGTAAAAGAATACTTGGAGATGTTTGTTCCCTCAGAAGAAGATAGACAGGAATGGGCCTTGGAAATGTTTGACCCAGAACCATGGCCGCTTGCTGTTGAAGAATGTTCAGAAGAAGATGTACTAGATAATGAAGAACTCCAGATAGCACTTGGTCACATGTTTCATGGAGTCCCTGACCCTGAAAATATGTTTGAAGAGATGAAGAGATTAGAGGCAGCAATACCCAGTCCACCTAAGAAAGGAGCGGGGACTTCATCAACACATAATCTACGTCAACGGAAGGAAGCTAGTAAGCCGACAATCCCTTTGTCCGTTACAACTAGATCAAAGAAGAAATGATTCTATACCAAAGACTACTAGAAGATAAGGAAGAAAAGGTACATAGGCTAGAAGATTTTATAAGTTCATAGTTTAGATTTCCTAGCTTTGTTCTTATATTACTACTCTACCTTAGTATCATCATTTGTAATATCATCATAGAGTGTATTATAAACTCTATGATGATCATAGCTTATCTGATTTTAGCTTCTTCTTTCTTTTTACATTCGGGATAGACATTAGCTTCGCCTAGATAGGACTAGCAGGCGAAGTAAAGGGCTATCTCTTTATTTGTTTGTATTTCCCTCCTGGGCTCCATTTCCTTTATGTTATTAATAAAAAACCTGGGCCAACGTGCCTGGATGATTACTCAAAAAAAAAAAAACCTAAACCCTAAACCCTAAACCCTAAACCCTAAACCCTAAACCCTAAACCCTAAACCCTAAACCCTAAACCCTAAACCCTAAACCCTAAACCTACCTTAACATTACCCAATGCCCCGAGTCCAAACCCTAAAACCCGACCCATCAAATTACCTATCCCGGCCCAACATACCATTAAACCCACCCCCCTCTACATCTCACGTACCAACTCAACCCAAACCCACTACCCCCCTAAATCCCCAACCCGTGACCCTACCCCACCCCAAAAATCGTACCCCTCCTATTAATTTGGCCCAAACCCAAAACACAAACTTACTCCAAAATACCCATGAAAGCCCAAGTCCAAATATTTCGGATACGGGCTCCAATACTAAACCTCAAACAAAAACAAATACCAAACCCACTACTAATTCAAAGCCCACAACCTCTAAAAACCCATCGGCCCAAAATTGGCTTAAAAATGCCTTTTCCTTCCCTCCTCAACCTTGTACATTGAATAAAGCCTCATCAGAGATTCCTTCCAATAAGACTACCTCTGCCAAAACTATGGGTACTGATAGTGACAGGAGGAAGAGGTGTGCAACAGATGGAAATGATTCACATGATTATATACAAACACTGTCAAAAGCGGATATTGCAGAACTTCGTGAAGCCTTTGATCAGGAAATGGAAAGTGAAGGTGAATTCTGTGGTATGACAAATTTTGAAGATGTTTTGGAAGACATTCAAAGGAACTCCGGGATGTTTGCTCCCTCAAAAGAAGATAGACGGGAATGGGCCATGGAACCATATGTACCAGAACCAACCCCGATTGCTATTGATAAAGGCTGGACGAAGATATACTTGATGATGAGGAGCTTCAGATAGCACTTGGTCACATGTTTCATGGTGTCCCTGATGCAGCGGATATATTTGCTGAGATGAGATGTATCGAGGAAGCAATACCCAGAGCTAGTCCAGAAGTTGAGTCTTCAACAGCACAGCAACAACGGCAAGGCAAACAATCTAAAAAACCGGCACTCCCATTGGCAGTTACCACAAGATCAAAGAAGAAATGATTATATATCAGGGATTATTAGATGACGAAGAGGACAGGGTACTTGGGTTTGAAGATTTTATAAGTACAGAGTTTAGATTTCCTAGCTTTGTGCTTATATTACTACTTTACCTTAGTATAATCATCTGTAACATCATCATAGAGTGCATTATAAACTCTATGATGATCATAGCTTATTTGATCTTAGCTTCTTCTTTCTTTTTACATCCGGGATAGACTTTAACTTCGCCTAGATAGGAATAGCAGGCGAAGTAAAGGGCTATCTCTTTATTTGTTTGTATTTCCCTCTGGGCCCCGTTTCATTTCTGTTATTAATGAAAAACCTGGGCCTACGTGCCTGGATGATTATTAAAAAAAAAAAAAAAAAAAAAAAAAACCCTAAACCCTAAACCCTAAACCCCTAAACCCCTAAACCCTAAACCCTAAACCCTAAACCCAACCCATCCCACCTCCCACTGAACCTACCCTTCCTCCAGATACTACACCCTTCCCTCCACTCACCCTTACTCACCCAGTATCCCCACTGGATATTGGGAAAGCCAAAGCTAAACGCCCTATATTCTCCTCCGCACCATCATCCCCTACCTCACCAAAATGTATCCTTCGTCGGGACCCATTCTTGATTGGCATTAATCTTGAGCTACCTTCACTAGCCAAGAATTTTGTGCCGTTGAACCAAGCTTGTACTAGCATTCCCTCTTCCGGTAATAGGGGGTGAGGGTGGGTGCAAAATGACGGGCTTGTGACGACGAAGCTGTGGGTACCACTCACGACCGTCGACAGTACCTGGTGTCGCCGGAAAATGGTTGGCGGCGGCTAGGGTTTCGGCAAGAATGATTTGGGTGATTCGACGATTGAGTAACAATCGAAGGGTGTGGTGGGTATAGAAGTGACGGTGATGAGAAGACGAAACTGATGGTGCCACCCCCGTCCGTCGAGGATGTCTGAGGTCGCCGGAAATTCTAAAAGGACGATCGAAAACCTAGGCGATTTTCGATCTGAATTTTCCGTCGATTTAGGAGGACTCGACGATTATGGTGGGTATGGGAATGACGGGGGAGAAGAGACGAAGCTTATGGTGGTGGTACCGTTGGCTGTAGACGCCGGAGCTGGCCGGAAATGGCAAAAAACCGCCGGCGACACTGTTCACGCCATTCATCGCTCACGCATTGACGCCGTTTTTTTAAAAATGTTGGCTTGTTAGCCGTTGTTTATTATTAATTATTATGTGTTTCCCATGTGCTTGAAGGCCCTGAGTTCGAGTTGGTTTAACAATAGGCACCCCCTCCGGCTTAGACAACCGGCCCCATACCGCTTGAGGTGTGCATCAACCACCTCGGCTGGGCCTGTTCCGAGTGTCCTTTTTAATCAGTGGGCCCCTCTTGTAGGTATAGAGGAATCCGTTTAGCTGACGCTGGTACTCGAAGCAGGGCCCAACCCCTTTTTTATTCTCCCTTGGTTAAGAGCATTCGAATAAAATTGCAAGGAATTAATCTCACCCTGCTGTTAAGGGGAATCGAACCACGGTCTCGCGCATGAGGAGCATCCTTAGCCTAACCTTTGACCATTGGGCCAAATGCTGTTGGATAAATGTTGGCTTTATTTAGCCGTTGAGTGATTAATTATTAGTCATTTTTAGCGCGTGGTCTCGGGTTCGAATCCTCCTTATCAACACTTCTCCTACCGACCTACGGAATCGCCCTCCGCTTGTCCCTACACGTTTGGAGGATTTTTTATGAGTAATTCCATCCGTGTTAGAGACTTAGGGTTAGCTACTCCCTTTGCCCCTGCAGAATGACAATTAATCTCACCTCTGCTGATACGGGGAATCGAACCCAAGACCTCCCACACAAGGTATCCTTAGCCTAACCTTTGACCATTGGGCCAAATGCTGTTGGATGGGTTTAGGGTTTAGGGTTTTGGGTTTAGGTTTTTGGTTTTTTTTTTTTTTTTTTTTTTTGAGTAATCATCCGCACGTTGCCTGTGTTTTTATTAATAATGAAAGAAAATGGGCCCGTAAGGAAATACAACTAATAAAGGATAGTCCTTTACTACCGCTAGTCCTATCTCGAAGCGGTGTCTATCCCGAATGTAAAAAGAAAGAAGAAGCTAAGATCAGATAAGCTATGATCATCATAGAGTTTATAATGCACTCTATGATGATATTACAAATGATGATACTAAGGTAGAGTAGTAATATAAGAACAAAGCTAGGAAATCTAAACTCTGAACTTATAAAATCTTCTAACCTATGTACCTTTTCCTCCTTGTCTTCTAGTAGTCCATGGTATAGAATCATTTCTTCTTTGATCTAGTTGTAACAGACAATGGGATTGTCGGCTTACTAGCTTCTTTCCGTTGGCGTAGATTATGTGTTGATGTAGTCCCCACTCCTTTCTTGGGTGGACTGGGTATTGATGCATCTAATCTCTTCATCTCTTCAAACATATTTTCAGGGTCAGGGACTCCATGAAACATGTGTCCAAGTGCTACCTGAAGCTCCTCATCATCCATAAAGTCCTCATCTGAGTCTTCCATAGCAAGTGGGGTTGGTTCCGGTTCAAACAATTCCATGGCCCATTCCTGTCTATCTTCTTCTGAGGGGACAAACATCTCCAAGTATTCCTTTACCGTGAAGTGTGAGTTCCGACTGCTTAGTGAGTGCTTTATAACATCCTCAAATTTTGTCATACCACAGAATTCACCTTCTATTTCCATTTCCTTATCAAAGGCCTCTCGAAGTAGTGCTATATCTGCTTTTGACCACTTGTGCTCATAATCATTATCCGTAGAAACATCTCCATCCGTCTCACACCATTTTCTCCTTTCACTATCAGTATCCAAGGATTTGGCAGTGGTAGTGTTGTTGGAAGGTATGTCTGATGAAGATTTATTTAGGGTACAAGGTTGTGGAGGGAATGAGAAGGCATTTTTAAGCCAATTTTGAGCACTTGGGTTTTTTGAGGTTGTGGGCTTTGAGTTATTTAGGTGTTTAGTATTTGAACTTATTTGAGGTTGAGTTGTGGAGCCCGTATCCGAAATAGAATTTGGACTTGGGTTTTCTTGTATTTTTTGAAGTGTATTTGGGCTTTGGGTTTGGGCCTTTTTATTTGTAGGTTTTAAGGGAGTAATGGTTTGTGGTATGGGGGTTTGGCCGGGTGGCGGGTTCCGTTACGGTTTGGCCGGGTTTCCGGCCTGCCATCGGGTCGGCCTGTCGTGGTGTTGTAGGGTTTCCGTTGGTATTTTAGGGTTTAGGGGGGTGGTATCGACAGAGGTGGGGATTGATGTCGACCCGTGGCCGAGTGGGTAGGGTAGGTGGGCGCGGTGAGGTAGGCGCACTGGATCGGGTTAAGGGGTAGGGTCGGGTCAAAGCCCATTTTAGAGTTTCGACGGGTTTTGTAGGGTTCTTTTCGGTATTTGTGATTTGGGCAAGGGGGGTGGGGTGATCTGTGGGGTGGATCCGGTAGGGGATGGTTGGAATCGGGTTTCTGCCTGGTCGGTCGAACCGGGTAGGGTTTCGGTAGGTGGTTTAGGGTTTTTTGTGGTGATTTCGGTAGGGGGGGTTGGACGAGGGGGGTAGGTGGGTTTGTGGGTTGGGGTTGGAGTCCGGAAGGGTGGGGTGGGTCCGGGTCACTGCCGGTCGTGGGTAGGGTTTCTGAAATTGGGCTGGCGGCTAGGGTTTGGATAGGTTGTTTAGGGTTTTGAGAAAGTAGTTTTGGGCTAGGGTTATGTCTAGGGTTTGGCCCAGCAGCTATGGCGGCTGCTGGGCTAGGGCAGGGTGGTGTGTCGACTGAGGGGGGGTGGTCAGGGGGTTCACCGGTAGGGTTCCGACGACCAGGGATGCCGCCGTTAGGGTTTTGGTGTGCTGTGACGGCGCCGGTGGTGTTTCCGGCGTCGGAAAAAATTTCTTGAGTCAAATTTTTTGTATTTTTCGCCTGGGTGGTTTGTTTTGACGTGGTGGTGGTGGTTCCGACCTCCAAAGTGGTCGGAAATTCCCCCCTAGCCGCCAAAACAGTAGGTAAATTGGTTTTTGGATTTAGATTTGAATTTTTTCTAACCTTTTTGCCTGTGACAACCTGCCAACCGTCTTTGTTGGTGGGTTTCGGATCTGGGAGGTGGTTTTTGGTGGAAGAAGATGGAAGGATAGGGTTTTGAGTTTTACCTTTGTCCTTAGCCGAAGATTCCTCCATTTTGCCATCACCATTGTCATCCTTCTTTGGCTTCAAATCCGGATTTAATTTCCAACACCCATCAACATCATGTCCTTGAAGTTTGCAATTAGTACAATACTTAGGTATAAAATCAAACCTAATTTTTTGCAACTTTGTATGTACTATTCCATTCTTCTTGAATGAGATTTGAATTTTTTGGGGATGAACTTTTAACAAATCCACCTCAACCTTAACCCTAGCACAACTAGGCCTTGTCTTCTTCCTTGTAGCCGAATCTAGGGCTATGGGTTTCCCCACCGCCGCCGCCAACGTGAACAAGGATGATTGTCCATAGAAATTTGGTGATAGATTTGGAAAAGAAATCCAACCCCAAGCAATATTTGACTCCTCCTCTGGATTAAATGCAACATCCCAAATGAATGTTCTCATCAATAACATTTTATTCTTCTCTTTAATCCAAAAACTAGGGCTTGACATCAAAATCTCATAATCTTCTTCAATATTACAACGAATAAGAATATGACGATTATACAACAACCCTATTGAAACTTCGGCTTTTAATCCACATTGCTTAGGGATTTCCTTTCGCAATAGATCAAAATCTGTCCAACCATTTGAAAACTTACCAATTACCGCAAGTTTCAAATCTTGTTCTTCTATCATCAAATCAATTTCTTCTTCCTCAAACATCACCATAGGTTCACCATGAAGATAGGTGATAGGTTTAATTGACACGGAAGTCGAGGAGGGTGGTAGAGGGGCGACGGCGGAATTATGGTTTACCGCCGCCGCCGCCACTGTTTTGGCTAATTCCGGGGGTGTGGGGGTCGATTTGACCATTTCCAAGAAGGTGGGGGTGTGCACGGAGGCGGGGGGGAGCTGGCCAACCACCGGAGGTGGCCGGCCAGTGGCCACTACGGCCATAGGTGGCCGGAAAAGTGACGGCTAGGTCTAGGGTTTTCACGTCGTGAGGGAGGAGAGAGAAGAGAGCAAAGGCGCCTAAAAAAATGTTGGGTTTAGGGTTTAGGGTTTAGGGTTTCGGGTTTAGGGTTTTTTTTTTTTTTTTTTTTGAGTAATCATCCAGGCACGTTGGCCCAGGTTTTTATTAATAACAGAAAGTAAAACGGGGCCCAGAAGGGAAATA
Organism: Przewalskia tangutica; assembly: GCA_029844215.1. Taxonomy (NCBI): domain Eukaryota; kingdom Viridiplantae; phylum Streptophyta; class Magnoliopsida; order Solanales; family Solanaceae; genus Przewalskia; species Przewalskia tangutica. The sequence goes on along the minus strand of CM056723.1, from coordinate 37,575 downwards.
CAAACTAATAAAGGGATAGTCCTTTACTTCGCCTGCTAGTCCTATCTAGGCGAAGCTAATGTCTATCCCGAATGTAAAAAGAAAGAAGAAGCCAAGATCAAATAAGCTATGATCATCATAGAGTTTATAATGCACTCTATGATGATATTACAAATGATGATACTAAGGTAGAGTAATAATATAAGAACAAAGCTAGGAAAACTAAACTCTGAACTTATAAAATCTTCTAACCCAAGTACCTTCTCCTCCTTGTCTTCTTGTAGTCCATGGTATAGAATCATTTCTTCTTTGACCTAGTGGTAACTGACAATGGAATAGTCGGCTTACTAGCTTCCTTTCATTGGCGTAGATTATGTGTTGAAGAAGTCCCCACTCCTTTCTTAGGTGGACTGGGTATTGCTGCCTCTAATCTCTTCATCTCTTCAAACATGTTTTCAGGGTCAGGGACACCATGAAACATGTGTCCAAGTGCTATCTGAAGCTCCTCGTCATCTAGAATGTCGTCCTCTGAATCATCATCAACAGCTAGTGGGCTTGGTTCTGGTTCAAACATTTCCAAGGCCCATTCCTGTCTATCTTCTTCTGAGGGGACAAACATCTCCAAATATTCCTGTACAGTCAGGTGTGCGTTTCTACTGCTTAGGGTGTCCTTTAAAACATCCTCAAACTTTGTCATACGACAGAAGTCACCTTCCAATTCCATTTCCTTATCAAAGGCCTCCCGAAGTAATGCTATGTCTGATTCAGACCACTTGTGCTCATAATCATTATTAGAATCTTCTCCTTCCGTATCACACCACTTCCTCCTTACACTATCAGTATCAAAAGTTTTGGAATTGGTAAGGTTATTGGAAGGAATTTCTGATGAGGATTTATTCAAAGTACAAGGTTGTGGAGGGAATGAAAAAGCATTTTTAAGCCAGTTTTGGGCTGAGGGGTTTTTTGTGTTTGTGGGTTTTGAATTAGTTGTGGGCTTTGTATTTGATGTTGTTTGAGGATGGGTAGTGGAGCCCGTATCCGAAATAGAATTTGGACTTGGATTTTCTTGGATTTTTTGAAGTGTGTTTGGGCTTTGGGTTTGGGCCTTTTTATTTAGAGGTTTAGGGTTTAGGGTTTAGGGTTTAGGGTTTAGGTTTTAGGGTTTAGGTTTTAGGGTTTTAGGGTTTAGGGTTTTAGGGTTTTAGGGTTTAGGGTTTAGGGTTTAGGGTTTAGGGTTTAGGGTTTAGGGTTTAGGGGTTTAGGGGTTAGGGTTTAGGGGTTTAGGGGTTAGGGGTTAGGGGTTTAGGGTTTAGGGGTTAGGGGTTTAGGGGTTAGGGGTTAGGGCTTAGGGCTTAGGGCTTTAGGGCTTAGGGCTTAGGGCTTAGGGCTTAGGGCTTAGGGCTTAGGGCTTACGGCTTAGGGCTTAGGGCTTAGGGCTTAGGGCTTTGTGCTTAGGGTTTAGGGTTTAGGGTTTAGGGATTAGGGCTTAGGGCTTAGGGCTTAGGGCTTAGGGCTTAGGGCTTAGGGCTTAGGGCTTAGGGCTTAGGGCTTAGGGCTTAGGGCTTAGGGCTTAGGGCTTAGGGCTTAGGGCTTAGGGGTTAGGGCTTAGGGTTTAGGGCTTAGGGTTTAGGGTTTAGGGTGTAGGGTATTTTTTTTTTTGAGTAATCATCCAGGCACTTTGGCCCAGGTTTTTATTAATAACAGAATGAAAAAGGGGCCCAGAAGGGAGTTACAAACTAATAAGGGGATATCCCTTTACTTCGCCTGCTAGTCCTGACTAGGCAAAGTATAAGTCTATCCCGAATGTAAAAAGAAGGAAGAAGCTAAAATGAGATAAGCTATGATCATCATAGAGTTTATAATGCACTCTATGATGATATTACAAATGATGATACTAAGATAGAGTAGTAATATAAGAACAAAGCTAGGAAATCTAAACTCTGAACTTATAAAATCTTCTAACCCAAGTACCTTCTCCTCCTTGTCTTCTTGTAGTCCATGGTATAGAATCATTTCTTCTTTGACCTAGTGGTAACTGACAGTGGAATAGTCGGCTTACTAGCTTCCTTTCGTTGGCGAAGATTATGTGTTGATGAAGTCCCCACTCCTTTCTTAGGTGGGCTAGGTATTGCTGCCTCTAATCTTTTCATCTCTTCAAACATATTTTCAGGGTCAGGGACACCATGAAACATGTGTCCAAGTGCTATCTGAAGCTCCTCGTCATCTAGAATGTCGTCCTCTGAATCTCCATCAACAGCTAGTGGGCTTGGTTCTGGTTCAAACATTTCCAAGGCCCATTCCTGTCTATCTTCTTCTGAGGGGACAAACATCTCCAAATATTCCTTTACCGAGAGGTGTGCATTTCTACTGCTTAGGGTGTCCTTTAAAACATCCTCAAACTTTGTCATACGACAGAAGTCACCTTCCAATTCCATTTCCTTATCAAAGGCCTCCCGAAGTAATGCTATGTCTGATTCTGACCACTTGTGCTCATAATCATTATTAGACTCTTCTCCTTCCGTATCACACCACTTCCTTCTTATACTATCAGTCTCAAAGGTTTTTGAAGTGGTAGGGTTATTGGAAGGTATATCTGATGAAGATTTATTTAGGGTACAAGGTTGTGGAGGGAAAGAGAAGGCATTTTTAAGCCAATTTTGGGCAGATGGGTTTTTTGAGGTAGTGGGCTTTGAATTAGATTTGGGCTTGTTGGTTGATGTTATTTGAGGGTGGGTAGTGGAACCCGTATCCGAAATTGAATTTGGGCTTGAATTATCTTGGATTTTTTGAATTGTATTTGGGCTTTGGATTTGGGCTTTTTTATTTAAAGGTTTTAAAGGGGTAATGGTTTGTGGTTGTGGGGGGATTTCTTTTTGGGGAGTCTGATTTCTGGGCTGGGTTGTTTTATTGGGCCGGGTTTCTGGGTCGGGTCGGGTTCTAGAAACGGGTAGGGTTTCCGTTGGGTTTTTAGGTGGATTTTCGACGGTGGGGGGTGGGGATACATGTCTGACCCTGGGCAGAGTAGGGGGGTAGGGTAGGTGGGTCGTAGGGGTGAGGTTAGGGGCACTGTTGGATCGGGTCATAGGGTCGGGTCGGGTCAGGCATTCGGGTAGGGTTTCGACGGGTTTTTTAGTGTTGTTTTCGGATCTGGGGGGGTGGTCGAGGGGGGTGGGGGGATATGTTGGTGGGGGGGTGGGTCTGGAATCATGGGGGTTGTCGATCTGGGTGTTGGGTTGGGTTAATGGGTCGGGTCGGGTCAATGAAACGGGTAGGGTTTTGGTTAGTGGTTTAGGGTTTTTAGTGGCGGTTTCGGCAGAGGGGGGTTGGACGACGTGGGTATGGGGGTTCGTGGGTAAGGGGGTGGGTCTGACAGGGTGTGGGGGGGTGGTCTGGGTGCCGGGTCGGGTCTCGGGTAGGGTTTTAGTTGATGGGTTGGCGGCTAGGGTTTTGGGTAGTGGATTAGGGTTAGGGCAAGGTAGTTTTGGGCTAGGGTTAGGGTTAGGGTTAGGCCCAGCAGCAATGGCGGCTGCTGGGCTGGGGCTAGGGAGTGTGACGGAGGGGGGTGGTTGTTCTGGAGGTTCGGGGGTAGGGATCCGGCGGTCAGGGTGGCCGCCGGTAGGGTTCCGATCAAGAATGACGGCGCCGTCATGAATTCCGGCGACGGGAAATATTTTTTGGTTAAAATTTTTTGCTTTTTCCGACGGGGTGGGCTGATTCGACGGTGTGGGAGTGGTTCCGGCCTCTACAGTGGTCGGAATTTCACCCCTCATCGCCGAAACAGTGTTTGATGGTGGTTTTTGATTTGGATTTGTGTTTTTTCGATAATTTTTTCTGGTGACCACCTGCCAACCATCAGATTTTTTGGTTTTTGGATCTGGAAGAAGTGGTTTGACGGTAATAGAAGATGGGGTAGGGTTATGAAGATTACCTTTTTCCATAGCCGTCGAAATCTCGCCATTTTCATCCTTCTTTGGTCTCAAATCCGGATTTAGTTTCCAACATCCTTCAATATCATGGCCTTGAAGTTTGCAATTAGTACAATATTTAGGAATGAAATCAAACCTAATTTTTTGCATTTTCGTATGAACTAGTCCATTCTTCTTAAAGGAAATTTGAATTTTTTGAGGATGAATTTTCAATAAATCCACTTCAACCTTAACCCTAGCACAACTTGGCCTTGTCTTCTTCAAGGTGGCCGAATCTAGGGTTAATGGTTTACCCACCGCCGCCGCCAACGTGAACAAGGCCGAATGGCCAAAGAAATTCGGTGGAAGATTTGGAAATGAGATCCATCCCCAAGCAATATTGGACTCCTCCTCAGGATTAAAATCAACATTCCAAATGAATGTTCTCATCAATAACATTTTATTCTTTTCTTTAATCCAAAAACTAGGGCTTGACATTAAGATGTCATAATCTTCTTCAATTGAACATCGAATAAGAATATGACGATTATACAACAAACCTATTGTAACCTCAGATTTTAGGCCACATTGTTTAGGAATCTCCTTCCTTAGAAAATCAAGATCCGTCCAACCATTTGAAAACTTACCAATAACTGCAAGTTTCAAACCTTGTTCATGAATCATAGAATTAATTTCTTCCTCTTCAAACATAACCATAGGCTCACCATGAAGGTACGTGATGGGCTTAATGGGCACGGAAACCGAGGAGGAAAGAGGGGGGACGACGGCGCTGCTAGGGTTTCCATTGCCGTCCGCGCTGAGGAAAATCGACGGGGGTCGATTTGACCACATCTGAGAATGAAGGGGGGTGGGCAGTGACGGAGGGGAGGTGGCCGAGACGGCCATGGTGGCCGGAAAAAGGTGGCGGCTGCCTAGGGTTTGACCGAAATTTAGAGGAGAGAGGGGAGAGCAAAATTTTGCTAAGTCTAAAAAGGGTTTAGGGTTTAGGTTTTTTTTTTTTTTTTTTTTTTTTTTTAGTAATCATCTAGGCACGTTGTCCCAGGTTATTTTATATATCAAAAAGGAAAGTACATGGGCCCCCGTAGGGGGAAATACATTGCTTATCAGCAGGAGTGCAAAAAGAAAGAAGAAGCAATAATCAAATAAGCAATGATCATCACCGAGTTTATAACATACTCGATGATGATACTACAAATGCGGATACAAACAAAATGAAGATACAATGTAAGCCTAAAGCTATAAGCTACCTCCGGGCATACAAAGTCTTCAATCTGAAGTGTCTCATCTCTGTCATCCCCCAAATACTTTAAAAATCTGATCATGTAAAATGAGTCCTGGGTCCGGATCTGGATCTGGATCTAGTAGTGATGGATGAGGTTGCCCGATGTGTAATCCTCGGAGCAACATTCTGTATTGGAATCAATGGGGTTGGGTCTGGCTGAGCTAGCAATGCATCTGTCATGGCCCTGAGTGTCCGATCTAACTTCTTAGTATCCATCTTCATGTATTTATCATTGTCTGGTTGTGTCATATCTGCTATCATCTGTTGCTCTGTGCGATGAAGAGTGTAGGGCTGATGTGCCTGCAACCTGTATCGCTTCCTGTGAAGAGCCTCTGTAATGATATCCAAAGATGGGCCGTAGTTGTTCGCGCCTGTCAAACCTGCCTGTTTCTGACGCCACAACTGTGCCTTTCTCGCATCCATGAATATGTTGATAAAATCTGTGCACTGCTCAGTTAGCTTCATCACCATTCGCAGCCTCTGATCCTGAATATCCCTGTTCCTAATAGGAATAGCCCTATCCAAACCAATCGGTAACGCTGGTGTAACCTGTGGGATCTCCTTACCCTCGAGTATTATGCCCATAAAAGGATCCGAATCCTCTATAGCAAAAGGCGAAACCTCAGGAGTGAAGTCTCTTATAGCTGGTTTGTCAACCACTGTATCCCTATCCTCATCAAACAAGTCAGCCATGTCAACAAAATTATCATCTTCGTCAACCATGTATTCCTTGCGGGTATCAACCTCCACCTCAATATCATCATTATCAGCAATAACAAGCTCATTACCACAAATTCTCCCCACACTACCGGAAGAGGGAATGCTAGTACAAGCTTGGTTCAACGGCACAAATTTTTTGGCTAGTGAAGGTAGCTCCAGATTAATGCCAATCAAGAATGGGTCCCGACGAAGGATACATTTTGGTGAGGTAGGGGATGAGGGTGCGGAGGAGAATATAGGGCGTTTAGCTTTGGCTTTCCCAATATCCAGTGGGGATACTGGGTGAGTAAGGGTGAGTGGAGGGCAGGGTGTAGTATCTGGAGGAAGGGTAGGTTCAGTGGGAGGTGGGATGGGTTCAGGTGGAATAAGTGGTGTGACGTCGGGTGAGGATAGGTGTGGAGTGGTCTCTGGTGGGTTTGGCTCAATAGGAGGGGGAGAGTGGGAGGTCTCAGGTGGGGTTTGAGTTGTGGTAAGTGGCTGGGTTATAGTAGGGCGGCTGGGGATAGGTAAGGCGGAGGAGGTGCTAGCAATGGTGGGAAGGGATTGTGCCATGAATTGAAAAGGAGGGGTGTTTTGTTGATGGATTGGAGCAGGTGTGGGGGTAGGTAATGGATTGGGGGTGATTGGAATTTCTGGAGGTTGTGCTATAGAGACTTGTGTGTTTTTGTTTGGAGGTTGTTTTTTGTTAACTTTAGATATTTGGGGCTGGATTTTATTCCCAGTATTTTTGGTTTTTGGCTTTTGGACTTGTGGAGTATTTTTCTTTCGTTTTTTACTGGCAACTGTTTGCCAGTCATTTAGATTTTTGGGGGCTTCTTTGGCTTGATGTGTATTTTTGGGGGTTTCTTTGGCTGGATTTGGATTTTTGGGAGGGTTGTTTGTTTTGTTTGGATTATCCAGGGGATTTGGGTTTTGTGGGTTGTCTTTTGGAGGAGGGGGAGCAGGATGTGTATTTTCTTTGTTCTTCGAAGGTCTCATCTCAGGATTGAGTTTCCAACACCCGTGCACATCATGTCCTTGAAGGGAACAATTAGTGCAATACTTTGGGAGAAAGTCAAACTGAATCTTGTAAGAGTTTGTTTGAATTCCTCCTTCCGTAGCAATTTGGATTTGGATATGTTTGGGATGTTGACGCAACAAATCTAATTCGACCTTAACCTTAGCACAACTAGGACGGGTCATATTTTTGGTGGCCGCATCAACACAAATGGGTCTACCCAGTGAAGCAATAGACAATAGGATAGACTCATCAAAGTAGACAGGTGGAAGGTTAGGGAATGAAACCCAAGCCCAAGCTATACTAGTTTCTTTTGTAGGGTCAAAGGAAACATCATATTTCATAGTGCGTAAAGGATAGAATTCCCTCTTATCTTTTATATCAAAGCTGGAAGAAATGGACATAAGCGTATCATAATCTTCTTCAATGGAGCATCGAATCAGAATATGACGGCTAAACAGATAACCAATTCTAACTTGGGCTTTCAATTTCAATTGTTTAGGTAATTCAGTCCTCAAAAAATCTATGTGAGGCATGCCATGACTAAATTTACCTATCACCGCCCATTTCAAATCTTGACGCGCAATCAACACATCAATTTCAGATTTCTGAAGCAATAATGTAGGTTCTCCGTGTAGATAATTTACCTGTTTAGGTGCTAACGGAGGTGGTATTTGACCGTTCTGAGCTTTGTTTGGACCCGCTGAAGCAGTTGTCGGAGATGATGATTGTAGAACATGAGCATAATGAATTCCAGATTTAGTACCGGTCTGATTTGCCGCCATAGAAGGCGGCACCACCGCTGTACCGCCACTGTTTGGCGTTGATGTTCGCCGGAAAATACCATTTTGATCCAAAGTCAATGAATTGTTGCATTGGGGGGTCATTAGTGGTGGAAAGTCAGATGAAATGGGCTGGACAACCTCAACCGGTGGTCGCCACCGCCATTGCGCGGCGTCAAAAAAATGGCAATTGTCAAAACTGATCAGTTGAGGTTCGGACTTTAGGGGGAATTGTAGAGCTTGATGAGACGAACACAACGGTACCACACACGACCTTCGACTATGCCTGAAACGACCGGAAAACGTTGATGAACCGTCGGAATTGACGATTTGGTCGTCCCGTCGATCTGGGATGAATTGGAGGGTGAGGGTGGGTGCAAAGTGACGGGCTGAAGTCGACGACTCTACTGGAACCACCCACGACCGTCGACTGTACCTCAGTTGGCCGGAAAAGTAGTGGCGGCGGCTAGGGTTACGAAGGTTGAGATTCGAGTGAAATGAAGATATAGTTGGAATCGAAGGTGGTGGTGGGTATAGGAATGACGGGGAGGAGATGACGAATCTATTGGTGCTACCCCCGTTCGTCGACGTTGCCAAAAGTCGCCGGAAAATCGAAAAGACGATCGGAGCACTGTTCGTTTTTCGATCTCAGATTCCCGACGATTTAGGGATAGTCGACGGTCGAGGTGGGTATGGGAATGACGGGGGTGTCAAGACGAAGCTTTTGGGAGTAGTCTCGATGGCAGCAGTTGCCGGAGTTGGCCGGAAACAGCAATTCGCCGGCGGTGACACTGTTCACCGCGGCGGCGTTACTGTTCACGTTTTTTTTAAAATGTTGGCTTTATTTAGCCGTTGAGTGGTTAATTATTTAGTCATTTTTAGCGCGTGGTCTCGGGTTCGAATCCTCCTTATCAATGCACTCTCCTACCGACCTACGGAATCGCCCTCCGCTTGTCCCTACACGTTTGGAGGATTTTTATGAGTAATTCCATCCGTGTTAGAGACTTAGGGTTAGCTACTCCCTTTGCCCCTGCAGAATGACAATTAATCTCACCTCTGCTGATATGGAGAATCGAACCCTTGACCTCCCACACATGGTATCCTTAGCCTAACCTTTGACCATTGGGCCAAATGCTGTTGGATGAAAATGGTGGCTTTATTGCGCCGTTGAGTGGTTAATTATTTAGGCATTTTTAGCGCGTGGTCTCGGGTTCAAATCCTCCTTATCAACAGACCCTCCTACCGACCTACGGAATCGCCTCCGCTTGTCCCTACACGTTTGGAGGATTTTTATGAGTAATTCCATCCGTGTTAGAGGCTTAGGGTTAGCTACTCCTTCACCCCGCATGACAATTAATCTCACCTCCGATATGGGAATCGAACCTCGACCTCCCACACATGGTATCCTTAGCCTAACCTTTGACCATTGGGCCAAATGCCGTTGGATAAAAATGTTGGCTTTATTTAGCCGTTGAGTGGTTAATTATTTAGTCATTTTTAGCGTGGTCTCGGGTTCGAATCCTCCTTATCAATGCACTCCCTCCTACCGACCTACGGAATCGCCTCCGCTTGTCCCTACACGTTTGGAGGATTTTTATGAGTAATTCCATCCGTGTTAGAGGCTTAGGGTTAGCTACTCCTTCACCCTCGCAGAATGGCAATTAATCTCACCTCTCGATATGGGAATCGAACCCAAGACCTCCCACACATGGTATCCTTAGCCTAACCTTTGACTATTGGGCCAAATGCTGTTGGATAAAATGTTGGCTTTATTTAGCCGTTGAGTGGTTAATTATTAGTCATTTTTAGCGCGTGGTCTCGGGTTCGAATCCTCCTTATCAACAGACCCCCCATCCGGCCTGGACCTACGGAATCACCCTCCCTTGTCCCTACACGTTTGGAGGATTTTTTATGAGTAATTCCATCCGTGTTAGAGACTTAGGGTTAGCTACTCCCTTCATCCCTGCAGAATGACAATTAATCTCACCTCTGCTGATATGGGGAATCGAACCCAAGACCTCCCACACATGGTATCCTTAGCCTAACCTTTGACCATTGGGCCAAATGCTGTTGGATAAAAAAATGTTGGCTTTATTTAGCCGTTGAGTGGTTAATTATTAGTCATTTTTAGCGCGTGGTCTCGGGTTCGAATCCTCCTTATCAACAGACCCCCCCTCCGCCTGGACCTACGGAATCGCCCTCCGCTTGTCCCTACACGTTTGGAGGATTTTTTATGAGTAATTCCATCCGTGTTAGAGACTTAGGGTTAGCTACTCCCTTTGCCCCTGCAGAATGGCAATTAATCTCACCTCTGCTGATATGGGGAATCGAACCCTTGACCTCCCACACATGGTATCCTTAGCCTAACCTTTGACCATTGGGCCAAATGCTGTTGGATAAAATGTTGGCTTTATTTATCCGTTGAGTGGTTAATTATTAGTCATTTTTAGCGCGTGGTCTCGGGTTCGAATCCTCCTTATCAACAGACCCCCCCTCCGGCCTGGACCTACGGAATCGCCCTCCGCTTGTCCCTACACGTTTGGAGGATTTTTTATGAGTAATTCCATCCGTGTTAGAGACTTAAGGTTAGCTACTCCCTTTGCCCCTGCAGAATGGCAATTAATCTCACCTCTGCTGATATGGGGAATCGAACCCTTGACCTCCCACACATGGTATCCTTAGCCTAACCTTTGACCATTGGGCCAAATGCTGTTGGATAAAATGTTGGCTTTATTTAGCCGTTGAGTGGTTAATTATTAGTCATTTTTAGCGCGTTGTCTCGAGTTCGAATCCTCCTTATCAACAGACTTCTCCTACCGACCTACGGAATCGCCTCCGCTTGTCCTACACGCGTTTGGAGGATTTTTTATGAGTAATTCCATCCGTGTTAGAGACTTAGGGTTAGCTACTCCCTTTGCCCCTGCAGAATGGCAATTAATCTCACCTCTGCTGATATGGGGAATCGAACCCTTGACCTCCCACACATAGTATCCTTAGCCTAACCTTTGACCATTGGGCCAAATGCTGTTGGATGGGTTTAGGGTTTAGGGTTTAGGGTTTAGGGTTTAGGGTTTAGGGTTTAGGGTTTAGGGCACGTTTGCCCATGTTTTTTATTAATAACAGAAAGGAAATGGGGCCCAGAAGGGAAATACAAACTAATAAAGGGATAGACCTTTACTTCGCCTGCTAGTCCTATCTAGGCGAAGCTAATGTCTATCCCGAATGTAAAAAGAAAGAAGAAGCTAAGATCAAATAAGCTATGATCATCATAGAGTTTATAATGCACTCTATGATGATATTACAAATGATGATACTAAGATAGAGTAGTAATATAAGAACAAAGCTAGGAAATCTAAACTCTGAACTTATAAAATCTTCTAGCCCAAGTACCTTCTCCTCCTTGTCTTCTTGTAATCCATGGTATAGAATCATTTCTTCTTTGACCTAGTGGTAACTGACAATGGAATAGTCGGCTTACTAGCTTCCTTTCGTTGGCGTAGATTATGTGTTGATGAAGTCCCCGCTCCTTTCTTAGGTGGACTGGGTATTGTTGCCTCTAATCTTTTCATCTCTTCAAACATATTTTCAGGGTCAGGGACACCATGAAACATGTGTCCAAGTGCTATCTGAAGCTCTTCGTCATCTAGAATGTCGTCCTCTGAATCTCCATCAACAGCTAGTGGGCTTGGTTCTGGTTCAAACATTTCCAAGGCCCATTCCTGTCTATCTTCTTCTGAGGGGACAAACATCTCCAAATATTCCTTTACAGTGAGGTGTGCATTTCTACTGCTTAGGGTGTCCTTTAAAACATCCTCAAACTTAGTCATGCGATGTGTCACCTTCCGTTCCATTTCCTTATCAAAGGCCTCCCGAAGTAATGCTATGTCTGATTCTGACCACTTGTGCTCATAATCATTATTAGATTCCTCTCCTTCCGTATCACACCACTTCCTCCTTACACTGTCAGTTTCATAAGTTTTGGAAATGGTAGGGTTATTGGAAGGTATATCTGATGAAGATTTATTTAGAGTACAAGGCTGTGGAGGAAAAGAGAAGGCATTTTTAAGCCAATTTTGGGCAGTTGGGTTTTTTGAAGTAGTGGGCTTTGAATTATTTATGGGTTTGGTATTTGATTTTGTTTGGGGTTGAGTAGTGGAGCCCGTATCCGAAATAGACTTTGGACTTGTGTTTTCTTGGATATTTTGAAGTGTGTTTGGGCTTTGGACTTGGGCTTTTTTGTTTAGAGGTTTTAAGGGAGTAATGGTTTGTGGTTGAGGGGGGGTATGCTGGGTCATGGGGTTAGGGGTAGGTTTTTGCTTTTGGGCCGGGTCGTTTTGTCGGGTCGGGTCGGTCAGTTAAGGTATTGGATTGGGCTTGACGGTAATTTAGGGTTTAAAGTGTTGTTTTGGGCGTTGGGGGGATAGATGGTGGGCATGGGCCGAGAGAGGAGAGGTAGGGGATCGGCGAGGATAGTCGGGTCGGAGATGGAGCGGGTCGAGAGTGCGGTCGGGTCAAACCACGTGGGTTTCACGGATTTTAGGTTGGACGAGAGGAGGGAGGGTGTGTAGGTGGGGTGTGGATCTAGAAGCCGGGGTATCGATCTGGGTCATGGGTCGGACTTGTGGGTCGGGTCGGGTCACAGATTCGGGTAGGGTTTTTGTTTAGGTTTTTAGCGTTTTTGTTGGCGGTTTTGGCTGAGGGGTGCTGGTCTAGGGGGGTGTGGGGGTACGTGGGTTGGGTGGGGGGTCTGGAAGGGGGTGGGGGTTGGGTTTGGATCTCGGGTCGGGTCATGGGTAGGGTTTCCGTACTTGGGCTGGCGGCTAGGGTTTTGGAAGGTGGATTAGGGTTAGGGCAAAGTGGTATTGGGCTAGGGTTAGAGCTAGGGTTTGGCCCAAAGAAGAATGGCACCTTGGGCTAGAGGCGAGGGGTGTGACGGAGGGGTGGTTACGGTGGGTGGCGTGAGGTTTCCGACATTCAGGGTGGCCGCCGGTAGGGTTACGACGGGGTTTTCCGGCGCCGTCATAATTTCCGGCGTCGCAAATGATTTTTTGGGTCGGATTTTTATGATTTTTCACCACGGAGGTCTGTTTTGACGTGTTGATGGTGGTTCCGACCTCCAAGGTTGCCGGAACAGTGTTTTTGGGATTTTGATTTGTGGTTTTTGACGTCTTTTTTCCCGTAACCACTTGCCATCCATTATGATTTTTGAGATTCAGATCTGGACGAAGGGTTTTGGACGAAGTAGAAGGGGGGGTAGGGTTTGGAAGATTACCTTTTGTCAAATCCACCACCTTTTCCATAGATCCATCTCCATTGTCATCCTTCTTTGGTCTCAAATCCGGATTTAAATTCCAACATCCTTCAATATCATGACCTTGTAATTTGCAAGAAGTACAATACTTAGGAATGAAATCAAACCTAATTTTTTGCTCTTTTGTATAAACAATTCCATTCTTCTTGAAAGAGATTTGAATTTTTTGAGGATGAACTTTTAACAAATCCATTTCAACCTTAACCCTAGCACAACTGGGCCTTGTCTTCTTCCTTGTAGCCGAATCTAGGGCTATGGGTTTCCCCACCGCCGCCGCCAACGTGAACAATGAAGAATGACCAAAGAAATTAGGAGGAAGGTTTGGAAATGAGATCCATCCCCAGGCAATATTCGACTCCTCTTCAGGATTAAAATTAACATTCCAAATGAATGTTCTCATCAATAACAATTTATTCTTCTCCTTAATCCAAAAACTAGGGCTTGACATTAAGATGTCATAATCTTCTTCAATAGAACACCGAATAAGAATATGACGGTTATGCAACAAACCTATGGAAACCTCAGATTTTAATCCACATTGCTTAGGAATTTCCTTTCGCAAGAAATCAAAATCCGTCCAACCATTTGAGAACTTACCAATTACCGCAAGTTTCAAATTTTGTTCTTCAATCATAAAATCAATTTCATCCTCCTCAAACATCACCATTGGTTCACCATGAAGGTAAGAGATAGGTTTTAGGGACACGGATTTCGAGGAGAGGGGTAGAAAGTCGACGGCGGCGCTAGGGTTTGCCGCCGCCGCCGCCACAGTTAAGGGGAAAACCGACGGGGTAGGGGTCGATTTGACCACATCTGAGAAGGTAGGGGGGTGGGTGGTGACGGTGGGGTGTTGGCCGACCACAGGAGGTGGCCGTGGGCCGTGTGCGGCCATGGTGGCCGGTGGTGGGTGGCGGCTGCCCTAGGGTTTTACCGATTTTTTGAGGAGAGAGGGGAGAGCAAAATTTTGCTAAGTCTTTCTTCAAATGTGGGTTTAGGGTTTAGGGTTTAGGGTTTAGGTTTTTATTTTTTTTTATTTTAAATAATCCACTAGGCTTGTGGGCCTAGGTTATTTTATATATCAAAAAGAAAGTACATGGGGCCCCCGTAGGGGGAAATACACTGCTTATCAGCAGGAGTGCAAAAAGAAAGAAGCAATAATCAAATAGCAATGATCATCACCGAAGTCTATAACATACTGGATGATGATACTACAAATGCGATACAAACAAAATGAAGATACAATGTAAGCCTAAAGCTATAAGCTACCTCCGCATACAAAGTCTTCAACTGTCTCATCTCTCGCATCCCCAAATACTCAAGTATCCGATCATGTAAAAGGAGTCCTGGTCGGATGCGATGCGGATCTAGTAGTGATGGATGAGGTTGCGATGTGTAATCCTGAGCAACACTGCATCTTGGAATCAATGGGGTTGGTCCGGCCGCTAGCAATGCATCCGCTATGGACACGAGTGTCCGATCTAACTTCTTAGTATCCATCTTCATGTATTTTTCATTGCCTGGTTGTGTCATATCTGCTATCATCTGTTGCTCTGTGCGATGAAGAGTGTAGGGCTGATGTGCCTGCAACCTGTACCGCTTCCTGTGAAGAGCCTCTGTAATGATATCCAAAGATGGGCCGTAGTTGTTCGCGTCTGTCAAACCTGCCTGTTTCTGACGCCACAACTGTGCCTTTCTCGCATCCATGAAGATGTTGATAAAATCTGTGCACTGCTCAGTTAGCTTCATCACCATTCGCAGCCTCTGATCCTGAATATCCCTGTTCCTAATAGGAATAGCCCTATCCAAACCAATTCCAGCTGGTGTAACTTTGTGGATCTCCTTACCCTCGAGTATTATGCCCATAAAAGGATCTGAATCCTCTATAGCAGAAGGCGATACCTCAGGAGTGAGGTCTCTTATCGCTGGTTTGTCAACCACTGTATCCCTATCCTCATCAAACAAGTCAGCCATGTCAACAAAATTATCAAACTCCACCTCAACATCATCATTATCAGCAATAACAAGCTCCTTACCATAAATTCTCCCCACACTACCGGAGGAGGGAATGCTAGTACAAGCTTGGTTCAAAGGCACAATATTCTTGGCTAAAGAAGGTAGCTCAAGATTAATGTCAATCAAGAAAGGGTCCCGTCGCTGGAAAATTTTTGGTGCTGTAGGGGTAGAGGGTGCGGAAGAAAATATAGGGCGTTTGTATTTGGTTTTCCCAATATCCAGTGGGGATACTGGGTGAGTAAGGGTGAGTGGAGGGAGGGGTGTAGTATCTGGAGGAGGGGTAGGTTCAGTGGGAGGTGGGATGGGTTCTGGTTGAATAAGGGGTGTAATGTCGGGTAGGGATAGGTGTGGTGTGGTCTCTGGTGGGTTTGGTTCAATAGGAGAGGGAGGGTGGGTGGTCTCAGGTGCGGTGGGGATATCTGGTGGGTTTGGTTGAGGAAAAGGGGGGTGAGGGGCAGGCATTGTGAGAAGGGGCTGGGTGGGGGTAGGTAAGGTGGAGGAGGTACTAGCAAAGGTGGGGAGGGGTTGTGCCATGAATTGAAAAGGAGAGGGGTTTTGTTGCTGGATTGGAGTAGATGTGGGGGTAGGTAATGGAGTGGGGTTGATTGGAATTTGTGGGGGGTGTGCTATAGAGACTTGGGTGTTTTTGGTTGGAGGTTGTTTTTGGTTCTCTTTAGATATTTGGTTATGGATATGATTACCAGTATTTTTGGTTTTTGGCTTTTGACTTGTGGAGTATTTTTCTTTCGTTTTTATCGCAACGCTTGCCTGCTTGGATTTTTGGGGCTTCTTTGGCTTGATTTGTAGTTTTGGGGGTTTCTTTGGCTGGATTTGGATTTTTGGGTGGATTGTTTGTTTTGTTTGGATTATCCAGGGAATTTAGGTTTTGTGGGTTGTCTTTTGGAGGTGGGGGAGCAGGATGGGTATTTTCTTTGTCCTTCGAAGGTCTCATCTCAGGATTGAGTTTCCAACACCCGTGCACATCATGTCCTTGAAGGGAACAATTAGTGCAATACTTTGGGAGAAAGTCAAACTGAATCTTGTAAGAGTTTGTTTGAATTCCTCCTTCCGTAGCAATTTGGATTTGGATATTTTTGGGATGTTGACGCAACAAATCTAGTTCGACCTTAACCTTAGCACAACTAGGACGGGTCATATTTTTGGTGGCCGCATCAACACAAATGGGTCTACCCACAGCAGAAGCAATAGACAATAGGATAGACTCATCAAAGTAGACAGGTGGAAGGTTAGGAAATGAAACCCAAGCCCAAGCTATACTAGTTTCTTTTGTAGGGTCAAAGGAAACATCATATTTCATAGTGCGTAAAGGATAGGATTCCCTCTTGTCTTTAATATCAAAGCTGGAAGAGATGGACATAAGCGTATCATAATCTTCTTCAATGGAGCATCGAATCAGAATATGACGGCTAAACAGATAACCAATTCTAACTTGGGCTTTCAATTTCAACTGTTTAGGTAATTCAGTCCTCAGAAAATCGGGTTTAGGGTTTAGGGTTTAGTTTTTTTTTTTTTTTTTGAATAATCATCCAGGCACATTGGCCCAGGTTTTTATTAATAACATAAAAGAAAAGGAGCCCAGAAGGGCAATACAAACTAATAAAGGGGTAGACCTTTACTTTGCCTGCTAGTCCTATCTAGACGTAGCATAGGTCTATCCCGAATGTAAAAAGAAAGACGAAGCCAAGATGAGGTAAGCTATAATCATCATAGAGTTTATAATGCACTCTATAATGATGTTACAATTGATGATACTAAGGTAGAGTAATAATATAATCACAAAGCTAGGAGCTCTAAACTCTGTACTTATAAAATCTTCAAACCCAAGTACCTTGTCCTCCTCGTCATCTAATAATCCCTGATATAAAATCATTTCTTCTTTGATCTTGTGGTTACTGCCAATGGGAGTGCCGGTTTTTAGCTTGTTTGCCTTGCCGTTGTTGCTGTGCTGTTGAAGACTCAGCTTCTATTCTAGCCTTGGGTATTGCTTCCTCGATTCTTCTCATCTCAAAGAAACATATCCGTCAGATCCGGACGCCCAAACATGTGACCAAGTGCTATCTCAAGCTCCTCATCATCAAGTATATCTTCTTCCATACCTTCATCAATAGCAGCGGGCTTGATTCAGTTCATACGGTTCCATGGTCCAATCCGTCTATCTTACGTGGAGGAAATAATCATGTCTAATTCCTTAAGACATCTTCAAAATTTGTCATACCATAGAATTCACCATCACTTTCCATTTCTGATCAAAGGCTTCACGGTTCTCGCAATCTCACTTTTGATAGCTTGTGTGAAGAATCTGTGAAACATATCCATCTGTCTCACCCCACTTCCTCCCGTCACTATCGCACTCCAAAGGAATAGCAGTGGTAGTTTTATTGGAAGGAATGTCGATGAGGTTTTATTCAATGTACAAGGTTGAGGAGGAAGGAAAAGGCATTCTTAAGCCAATTTTGGTAGAAGGGTTCTTTGTGTTTGTGGGATTTGAAGTAGTTTTGGGCTTGGTGGTTGATTTTGTTTGAGGTTGAGTAGTGGAGCCCGTATCCAAACTGAATTTGGACTTGAATTTTCTTGGGTTGTTTTAAAAGTGGTTGGGCTTTGGGGTTGGCCGTTTTGGGAGATGGGTCACGGCTCGGGGTGGAGTCACGTTTAGTTTTTATAGGGTTGGAGGTTCGCCGAGGGGTTCGTGGAAGTAGAGGGGTTGGGTTTAGTGGGTTCTTTGGGTCGGGTTAGGAAGCTGCAGGTCGGGTTTTGGGTTGGCCGGCCTGGCGGATGAAATGGGTATCGAAAGTTTAGGGTTTAAAGGGGTAGTAACGGGTTGGGGGTTGGTCGACTGGGTGGGGTGGGGGGGAGGGGAGTGGTGCCTAGGACTGGGGTACCAGGGGGGGTAAGGTAGTTGGGTTAAATGGGTCAGGGTAGGGGCTGATTTGGATCGGGTTAGTGGGTCGGGTCGGGTAAGGTTTGGGCCCGCCGACCCGTGGTGGTTTCAGAGGTGTGTTTCGGATCCGGGTGGTTTGACGGCGGGAGGTTAGGAGGTGGGGTGGATCCGCATGGGGTGGGTGGTGGTCCGTTCTCGCAGGTCGGAGGGTCGGGTCGCGTTGTTACGTAGGTTTCAAATGGATTTTAGGGTTTGTTGCGCGTTTTTTCGAGTGGGTCGGGTCGGCGGGGTACGTGGGTTGAGGGATGGGTCTGGAGGGGTGTGGGCATGCTGACTGGGTAACGGGTCGGGTCGTGGGTAGGGTTACTAGTTGCGGGTTGGCGGCTAGGGTTTGGGAGGGTGGTTTAGGGTTTAGATTAGGAGGTTTTGGGCTAGGGTTTGGCCCATCAGCCATGGCTTTCTTGGGCTAGGGTCGGGGTGGTTCGACGGTGGGTGTTCAGTGGGTCGGATCTAGGTTCCGCGGTCGTGTGCCGGTAGGTTCGAGGATTTCGGCCGTCATTTTTTCCGGCGTCGGAAATTAATTTTTGGCTAGGATTTTTTGAGTTTTTCGACGGTAGGGTCTGTTCTGCCGTGGAGTTGGTGTTTCCGACCACCTCATTGGCCGGAATAATTTCCCCCGACGCCAAAACAGTAGAAAATGATGATTTTTGGTTCAGATTTGTGGTTTTTCTATTATTTTTTCCCGTAACCACCTTCCAACCGTCGGTTTTGTTGGATTTCGGATCTGTTTGTGTAATTTTGGAGGAAGAAGGAGGAAGAGTAGGGTTTTGAGATTTACCTTTGTCAATAGCCGCCGATTCCTCCATCAATCCATCACCTTTATCATTCTTCTTTGGTCTCAAATCCGGATTTAATTTCCAACATCCTTCCATATCATGTCCTTGAAGTTTGCACTTAGTACAAAATTTAGGCAAGAAATCAAATCTAATGTTTTGCCATTTTGAATGAACAATACCATTCTTTTTGAACGAGATTTGAATCTTTTGAGGGTGAGATTTTAACAAATCAACCTCAACCTTGACCCTAGCACAACTAGGCCTTGTTTTATTCCTTGTGGCCGAATCAATAGCAATAGGTTTCCCCACCGCCGCCGCAAGTGAGAACAAGGCCGAATGGCCATAAAAATTAGGAGAAAGGTTAGGAAAAGAAATCCAACCCCAAGCAATGTTTGACTCCTCTTCTGGATTAAATGCAACATTCCAAATGAATGTTCTCATCAATAACATCTTATTTCTTTCTTTAATCCAAAAACTAGGGCTTGACATCAACATATCATAATCTTCTTCAATAGAACAACGAATTAGAATATGACGATTATGCAACAACCCTATATTAACCTCAGATTTTAATCCACATTGCTTAGGAATTTCCTTTCGCAATAAATCAAAATCCGTCCAACCATTTGAAAACTTACCAATCACCGCAAGTTTCAAATTTTGTTGTTCAATCATAACATCAATTTCTTCCTCCTCAAACATAATCATAGGTTCACCATGAAGATAGGTGATAGGTTTAAGAGGCACGAAACTCGAGGAGGAGGGGGAAGGGGTGACGGCGGCGTTAGGGTTTGCATCCGCCACGCATCGCTTCGACGAAACCGGGGTGGGGGTCGATTTGAGGATATCTGAAAAGGTAGGGGGGTGGGAAATGGTGGTGGGGTGGTGGCCGACCACAGGAGGTGGCCGGCCAGTGGCCACAACGGCCATGGTGGCCGGAATTAGGTGGCGGCGCAAATTAGGGTTGACCGAATTTAGGAGGAGAGAGAAGAGAGCATAAAATAAAAATGTAAAATGTTGGCTTTATTTTGGGTTTAGGGTTTAGGGTTTAGGGTTTAGTTTTTTTTTTTTTTTTGAGTAATCATCCAGGCACGTAGGCCCAGGTTTTTATTAATAACAGAATGAAAAGGGGGCCCAGAAGGGAGTTACAAACTAATAAAGGGATGGCCCTTAACTTCGCCTGCTATTCCTGACTAGGCGACGCTAAAGTCTATCCCGAATGTAAAAAGAATGAAGAAGCTAAAATAAGATAAGCAATGATCATCATAGAGTTTATAATGCACTCTATGATGATGTTACATATGATTATACTAAGGTAAAGAAGTAATATAAGAACAAAGCTAGGAAATCTAAACTCTGAACTTATAAAATCTTCTAACCCAGGTATCTTCTCCTCTTCGTCTTCAAATAATCCTTGATATAGAATCATTTCTTCTTTGATCTTGTGGTTACTGACAATGGGAGTGCCGGTTTCCTAGCTTGTTTGCCTTGACGTTGTTGTTGTGATGTTGAAGTCTGAACTCCTTGCTTTCTGGATACAGCTTCATCTATTTCCCTCATCTCGGCCAACATGTCTGCAGCATCAGGGACTCTGTGAAACATGTGACCAAGTGCTATCTGAAGCTCCTCATCATCAAGTACATCTTCGTCCGAACCATCATGAACAGCAAGTGGGCTTGGTTCTGGTTCATACAGTTCCATGGCCCATTTCCGTCTATCTCCTTCCCTTTGAAGGTCATGCAAAACATCTTCAAACTTTGTCATACCACAGAAATTACCTTCAATTTCCATTTCCCTATCGAAGGTTTCACGGAGTTCTGCTACATCAGATTTTGATAGAGTGTATAGAGAATCTTTTGAATCATCTCCATCTGTCTCACACCACTTCCTCCTGTCACTATCAGTACCCAATGGTTTGACAGTGGTAGTGTTGTTGGAAGGTATGTCTGAAGAGGATTTATTCAATGTACAAGGTTGTGGGGGGAAAGAGAAGGCATTTTTAAGCCAATTTTGAGCCGTTGGGTTTTTAGAGGATGTGGGCTTTGAAGTATTTTTGGGCTTGGTGGTTGATGTTGTTTGGGGTTGAGTTGTGGAGCCCGATCCAAATTGACTTTGGACTTTGGTTTTCTTGTATTTTTTGAAGTGTGTTTGGGCTTTGGATTTGGGCCTTTTTATTTAGAGGTTTTAAGGGGGTAATGGTTTGTGGTTGGGGGGGGGGGGTTTGCTGGGTCATTGGGTGGGGGGTCTGTTTACGTTGTTGGGCCGGGTCAACGGGTCGGGTTCTCGGGTCGGGTCGTCAAGTTGGCGGTCGGTTTCGAATGGTTTTTCGGTTTAAGGGGTGGTTTCAACACGTGGGGTGGGGATTGGTGTCGACCAGGCCGAGAGGGGTAGGGTAATTGGGCCACCGTTAAGGTCGGGGCTGAATTGGATCGGGTTAATGGGTCGGGTCGGGTCAAGCCCAATTTGGGCATTCGACGTATTTTAGGGTGTTTTGGACCCGGGTAGGTCGGGGTTAGATGGGTATATAGGTGGGGTGGATCCGAAACACAGGGGTTGTCGATCCGGTGTCGGTCGGTTTAATGGGTCGGGTCGGGTCAATGAAGTGGGTTGGGTTTCGGTTAGTGGTTTAGGTTTTTAGAGGCGGTTTGCGGGCTGACGACGGTATGGGGTTCGTTGGTGAAATTTGGGTCCGACAAGGTGTGGGGTGGTGCGTGACGGTCGGGTCTCGTAGGGTTTTAGTTGATGGGTTGGCGCTAGGGTTTTGGGTAGTGGATTAGGGTTAGGCGGAGTTTTGGGCTGGTTAGGGTTAGGTTCGCCCAAAGAATGGCGTTTCCGGGCTAGGGCTAGTGTGTGACCGAGGGTGGTTGTTCGTGAGTACGGGGTAGGGTTCCGCGTGGTGGCCGGTAGGGTTCGATCAGTTGACGCCGTCATGAATTCCGGCGACTGGAAATATTTTTTGGCTAAAATTTTTTGCTACTTCCGACGGGGTGGGCTGATTCGACGGTGTGGGGGTGGTTCCGACCTACGGTGGTCGAATTTCACCTCATCGCCAAACAAAGGTTTGATGGTGATTTTTGAATTGGATTTGTGGTTTTTCGATTATTTTTTCCTGACCACCGCCAACCATCGATTTTTGGTTTTGGATCCGGAAGAAGTGGTTTGACTAAATATAAGATGGGGTAGGGTTTTGAAGATTACCTTTTTCCATAGCCGTCGAAATCTCGCCATTTTCATCCTTCCTTGGTCTCAAATCCGGATTTAGTTTCCAACATCCTTCAATATCATGGCCTTGAAGTTTGCAATTAGTACAATATTTAGGAATGAAATCAAACCTAATTTTTTGCATTTTCGTATGAACAAGTCCATTCTTCTTAAAGGAGATTTGAATTTTTTGAGGATGAATTTTCAACAAATCCACTTCAACCTTAACCCTAGCACAACTTGGCCTAGTCTTCTTCAAGGTGGCCGAATCTAGGGTTAAAGGTTTTCCCACCGCCGCCGCCAATGTAAACAAGGCCGAATGGCCAAAGAAATTCGGTGGAAGATTGGGAAATGAAATCCATCCCCAAGCATTATTGGATTCTTCCTCTGGATTGAAATCAACATCCCAAATAAAAGTTCTCATTAACAACAATTTATTCCTTTCTTTAATCCAAAAACTAGGGCTTGACATTAAAGTATCATAATCTTCTTCAATAGAACACCGAATAAGAATATGACGATTATACAACAATCCTATTGTAACCTCAGATTTAAGGCCACATTGTTTAGGAATCTCCTTCCTTAGAAAATCGAAATCCGTCCAACCATTTGAAAACTTACCAATAACCGCAAGTTTCAAATTTTGTTCTTGAATCATAGAATCAATTTCTTCCTCCTCAAACATAACCATAGGCTCACCATGAAGGTACGTGATGGGCTTGATAGGCACAGAAATCGAGGAAGAAGGAGGAGGGGCGACGGCGGTGCTAGGGTAACCTACCGTCGCCGCCACTGTTTCGGAAAAGGGGGGGTGGTGGGGGTGGTTTTGACAATTTCTGAAAAGGAGGGGTGATGCGCAGTGGTGGGGGGGTGGTGGCCGACCACAGGAGGTGGTCGGCCGGTGGCCAAGACGGCCATGGTGGCCGGAAAAAGTGACGTGTTGGGCTAGGGTTTCCGCCGAAATGGAGGAGAGAGGGGAGAGCTTTTTTAAATGTTAAAATGGGTTTAGGGTTAAAAAAATAGGGTTTAGGGTTTAGGGTTTAGGGTTTGGGGGTTTAGGGTTTGGGGTTTTAGGGTTTGGTTTTTTTTTTTTTTTTTTTTTTTGAGTAATCATCCAGGCACGTTGGCCCAGGTTTTTTATTAATAACATAAAGGAAATGGAGCCCAGAAGGGAAATACAAACAAATAAAGAGATAGCCCTTTACTTCGCCTGCTAGTCCTATCTAGGCGAAGCTAATGTCTATCCCGAGTGTAAAAAGAAAGAAGAAGCTAAAATCAGATAAGCTATGATCATCATAGAGTTTATAATGCACTCTATGATGATATTACAAAAGATGATACTAAGGTAGAGTAGTACTATAAGAACAAAGCTAGGAAATCTAAACTCTGAACTTATAAAATCTTCTAACCTATGTACCTTTTCCTCCTTGTCTTCAAGTAGTCCATGATAAAGAATCATTTCTTCTTTGATCTAGTTGTAATGCATAATGGGATTGTCGACTACTAGCTTCCTTCCGGGCGTAGATTATGTGTTGATGAAGTCCCCGCCTCTTTCTTAGGTGGGTGGGTATTGCCGCTCTAATCTCTTCATCTCTTCATACATATTTTCAGGGTCAGGGACACCATGAAACATGTGTCCAAGTGCTATCTGAAGTTCTTCATCATCTAGAATGTCATCTTCTGAATCTCCATCAACAGCTAGCGGCCTTGGTTCTGGTTCAAATAGTTCCATGGCCCATTCCTGTCTGTCTTCTTCTGAGGGGACAAACATCTCCAAATATTCCTTAACAGTGAAGTGTGCATTTCGACTGCTTAGGGTGTCCTTTAACACATCCTCAAATTTTGTCATACCACAGAAGTCACCTTCTATTTCCATTTCCTTATCAAAGGCCTCCCGAAGTAATGCTATATCTGATACTGACCACTTGTGCTCATAATCATTATTAGAATCCTCTCCGTCCGTCTCACACCACTTCCTCCTTATACTATCAGTATCAAAAGATTTGGTAGTGGTAGGGTTATTGGAAGGTATATCTGATGAAGATTTATTTAGAGTACAAGGTTGTGGGGGGAAAGAGAAGGCATTTTTGAGCCAATTTTGGGCAGTTGGGTTTTTTGAGGTAGTGGGCTTTGAGTTATTTATGGGTTTGGTATTTGATTTTGTTTTTGTTTGAGGTTGAGTAGTGGAGCCCGTATCCGAAATAGAATTTGGACTTGGGGTTTCTTGGGTTTTTTGAATTTCGGTATGTGGTGGGGCCACGGTTTTGGATTTTAGGGGGGTAATAGTTTGAGGTTGGGGGTATGTCTGGTCCGGGGTGGGGGTCTGGTTATGATTCTGTGTCGGGTTGTCGGGTCGGGTAGTTGGGTCGGGTCGGGTCATGGGGGTGGGTAGGGTTTTCGACGGTATTTTAGGGTTTAGGGGTGTGGTTTCGGTGGTGGGGCTGGACATGGGCTGATAGGGGGGAAGGGGTTGGGGGATCGAGGTGGTAAGGGTCGGGTCCGAGTTGGAGCGGGTCAGTGGGCCGGGTCGGGTCAAAAACTCAGGTAGGGTTTCGACGGGTTTGGAAGGGGTTTTAACGGATCTGGGGGGTTGGTTGAGGGTGGTGAGGGTGTGTGGTGGTGGGGGGGTGGATCTGGAAGGGGGTGGTGGTTTGACCTGGGTCATGGGTTGTAAAGTGGGTCGGGTTAGTGGGCCGGGTCGGGTCAAAGTTGCGGGTAGGGTTTTAGAGTGTTGTTTAGGGTTTTTAAAGGCGGTTTCGGCTAAGGGTGGTATGACGGTGGGGGCAGAGGGGTATGTGGGAGTGGGGGTGGGTATGTGAGGGGGTGGGGTGAGATCGGGGTCGTGGGTCGGGTCGTGGGTAGGGTTTCCGCCGACGGGTGGCGGCTAGGGTTTGGGGGGTTAGATTAGGGTTTTGGTGTAGTGGTTTTGGGCTAGGGTTTGGCCCATTGGTCTTGGCGGCTGAAGGGTTAGGGTTTAGGAGGGTGTCGACGTGGCGTGGTGGTTCTGGGTGGTCGGGGCTAGGGTTCCGGCGGTCAGGGTGGCCGCCGGTAGGGTTCAGGGGGTTAATGACGGCGCCGGTGAGGTTTCCGGCGATGGAAATTAATTTTTGGCTAGAATTTTGTGGATTTTTCGTTGGGGGGGTCTGTTTAGTCAAGGTGGAGGTGGTTCCGACCACCATTTTGGCCGGAATTTCTCCCTGACTCGCTAAAACAGTAGACAATGACGTTTTTTGGATTGGATTTGAATTTTTCCTATTATTTTTTCCGGTGACAACCTGCCAACCGTCGGTGTTTGATTTTTTGGGGGGTGGGACGAGAGGTTTGGATGAAGTAGAAGGAAGAATAGGGTTTTGAGAATTACCTTTTGCCAAATCCGCCTCCTTTTCCTTAGATCCATCAATATTGTCATCCTTCTTTGGTTTCAAATCAGGATTTATTTTCCAACACCCATCAACATCATGACCTTGAAGCTTGCAATTAATACAATACTTAGGAATAAAATCAAACCTAATTTTTTGCAGCTTTGTATGAACAATTCCATTCTTCTTGAATGAAATTTGAATTTTTTGAGGATGAACTTTTAACAAATCCACCTCAACCTTAACCCTAGCACAACTGGGCCTTGTCTTCTTCCTTGTAGCAGAATCTAGGGCTATGGGTTTCCCCACCGCCGCCGCCAACGTGAACAAGGCAGATTGTCCATAGAAATTTGGTGATAGATTTGGAAAAGAAATCCATCCCCAAGCAATATTTGACTCCTCCTCTGGATTAAATGCAACATCCCAAATGAATGTTCTCATTAACGTCTTATTCTTTTCTTTAATCCAGAAACTAGGGCTTGACATCAAAATATCATAATCTTCTTCAATTGAGCAACAAATTAGAATATGACGATTATGCAACAACCCTATTGTAACCTCTGATTTTAATCCACATTGCTTAGGAATTTCCTTTCGCAAATAATCAAAATCAGTCCAACCATTTGAAAACTTACCAATTACCGCAAGTTTCAAATCTTGTTCTTCTATCATCAAATCAATTTCATCCTCCTCAAACATAACCATAGGTTCACCATGAAGGTAGGTGATAGGTTTAAGGGGCACGAGATTCGAGGAGGGGGGTGGAAGAGGGGCGACGGCGGAATAAGGGTTTACCGCCGCCGCCGCCACTGTTTTGGAAGATTCCGGGGGGGTGGGGGCAGATCTGACCATGTCGGAAAAGGTAGGGGGGTGCGGAGTGGTGGGGGGGTGATGGCCGACCACAGGAGGTGGCCGGCCAGTGGCCACGACGGCCATGGTTGGCCGGAAAAGTGGCGGCTAGGTTTAGGGTTTTTCCGCCGTGAGGGAGGAGAGAGAAGAGAGCAAATGTTTTTAAATGTTGGCTTTAAAAAAAAAAAAAAATTGGGTTTGGGGTTTGGGGTTTGGGGTTTAGGGTTTAGGGTTTAGGGTTTAGGTTTTTTTTTTTTTTTTTAGATAATCCACTAGGCTTGTGGGCCTAGGTTATTTTATATATCAAAAGGAAAGTACATGGGCCCCCGTAGGGGGAGATACACTACTTATCAGCAGGAGTGTAAAAAGAAAGAAGAAGCAATAATCAAATAAGCAATGATCATCACCGAGTTTATAACATACTCGATGATGATACTACAAATGCGGATACAAACAAAATGAAGATACAATGTAAGCCTAAAGCTATAAGTTACCTCCGGGCATACAAAGTCTTCATACTGTCTCATCTCTGTCATCCCCAAATACTCTAAAAATCTGATCATGTAAAAGGAGTCCCGGTGCGGATGCGGATGCGGATCTAGTAGTGATGGATGAGGTTGCCCGATGTGTAATCCTCGGAGCAGCATTCTGTATTGGAATCAATGGGGTTGGGTCTGGCTGAGCTAGCAATGCATCTGTCATGGCCCTGAGTGTCCGATCTAACTTCTTAGTATCCATCTTCATGTATTTATCATTGCCTGGTTGTGTCATATCTGCTATCATCTGTTGCTCTGTGCGATGAAGAGTGTAGGGTTGATGTGCCTGCAACCTGTACCGCCTCGTGAAGAGCCTGCGTAATGATATCCAAAGATGGGCCGTAGTTGTTCGCTGTCACAAACTCGCCGCTTTCTGACGCCACAACTGTGCCTTTCTCGCATCTATGAATATGTTGATAAAATCTGTGCACTGCTCAGTTAGCTTCATCACCATTCGCAGCCTCTGATCCTGAATATCCCTGTTCCTAATAGGAATAGCCCTATCCAAACCAATCGGTAACGCTGGTGTAACCTGTGGGATCTCCTTACCCTCGAGTATAATGCCCATAAAAGGATCCGAATCCTCTATAGCAAAAGGCGATACCTCAGGAGTGAAGTCTCTTATAGCTGGTTTGTCAACCACTGTATCCCTATCCTCATCAAACAAGTCAGCCATGTCAACAAAATTATCATCTTCGTCAACCATGTATTCTCATGGGTATCAACCTCCACCTCAATATCATCATTATCAGCAATAACAAGCTCATTACCACAAATTCTCCCCACACTACCGGAAGAGGGAATGCTAGTACAAGCTTGGTTCAACGGCACAAAATTCTTGGCTAGTGAAGGTAGCTCAAGATTAATGCCAATCAAGAATGGGTCCCGACGAAGGATACATTTTGGTGAGGTAGGGGATGATGGTGCGGAGGAGAATATAGGGCGTTTAGCTTTGGCTTTCCCAATATCCAGAGGGGATACTGGGTGAGTAAGGGTGAGTGGAGGGAAGGGTGTAGTATCTGGAGGAAGGGTAGGTTCAGTGGGAGGTGGGATGGGTTCAGGTGGAATAAGGGGTGTGACGTCGGGTGAGGATAGGTGTGGAGTGGTCTCTGGTGGGTTTGGCTCAATAGGAGGGGGAGGGTGGGAGGTCTCAGGTGGGGTTTGAGTTGTGGTAAGTGGCTGGGTTATAGTAGGGCGGCTGGGGATAGGTAAGGCGTAGGAGGTGCTAGCAATGGTGGGAAGGGATTGTGCCATGAATTGAAAAGGAGGGGTGTTTTGTTGATGGATTTGAGTAGGTGTGGGGGTAGGTAATGGATTGGGGGTGATTGGAATTTCTGGGGGGTGTGCTATAGAGACTTGTGTGTTTTTGTTCGAGGTTGTTTTTGGTTAACTTTAGATATTTGAAATGGATTTGATTCCCAGTATTTTTGGTTTTTGGCTTTTGGACTTGTGGAGTATTTTTCTTTCGTTTTTTACTAGCAACTGTTTGCCAGTCATTTGGATTTTTGGGGGCTTCTTTGGCTTGAATTGTAGTTTTGGGGGTTTCTTTGGCTGGATTTGGATTTTTGGGTGGATTGTTTGTTTTGTTTGGATTATTCAGGGGATTTGAGTTTTGTGGGTTGTCTTTTGGAGGAGGGGGAGCAGGATGTGTATTTTCTTTGTCCTTCGAAGGTCTCATCTCAGGATTGAGTTTCCAACACCCGTGCACATCATGTCCTTGAAGGGAACAATTAGTGCAATACTTTGGGAGAAAGTCAAACTGAATCTTGTAAGAGTTTGTTTGAATTCCTCCTTCAAGAGCAATTTGGATTTGGATATTTTTGGGGTGTTGACGCAACAAATCTAATTCGACCTTAACCTTAGCACAACTAGGGCGGTCATATTTTTGCAGTGATCAACACAAATGGGTCTACCAACAGCGAAGCAATAGACAATAGGATAGACTCATCAAAGTAGGCGGTGGAAGGTTAGGAAATGAAACCCAAGCCCAAGCTATACTAGTTTCTTTTGTAGGTCAAAGGAAACATCATATTTCATAGTGCGTAAAGGATAGGATTCCTCTTGTCTTTAATATCAAAATTTGGAAGAGATGGACATAAGCGTATCATAATCTTCTTCAATTGAGCATCGAATCGAATATGACGGCTAAGCAGATAACCAATTCTAACTTGGGCTTTCGGCCATTTGTTTAGGTAATTCACCTCGAGAAAATCTATGTTAGGCATGCCATGACTAAATTTACCTATCACCACCCATTTCAAGTCTTGACGCGCAATTAGCACATCAATTTCAGATTTCTGAAGCAATAATGTAGGTTCTCCGTGTAAATAATTTACCTGTTTAGGTGCTAACGGAGGTGGTTTTTTACTGTTCTGAGCTTTGTTGGGACCCGATGCATTGTCGGAGATGATGATTGTAGAACATGAGCAAATTGAATTCGTTTAGGACCGGTCGAATTACACATAGGAGGCGGCACCACCGTATCCGCCATTGATTGGCGTCGATGTTCACGGAAAATACCATTTTGATCCAAAGTCATGAATTGTTGCATTGGGGGTCATTAGTGGTGGAAAATCGGAAGAAATGGGTGGGCAACCTCAGCGGTGGCTGCCCGGGCGGCCGCCATTCTTGCCGGAAGTTCGCGGAAAATATGGCGACGAAAAATGGTGAATTGAGGTGCGTAATTTAGTGGAAAATGTAGAGCTATTTGAGGTGAACACAATGGTGTCACCCACGACCGTCGACACTACCTGAAACGACCGGAAATCGGCAAAGAACTGACGGAAAAAATGAGTTGGTCGCCCCGCGCTCGTAAGAATTGAAGGGTGAGGGTGGGTGGAAAATGACGGGTGAAGACGGCGAGTGTCTTGGTACCACTCCGACCTTCGATCAGACTGAGTCGCCGGAAAATGACCGGCGGCGGCTAGGGTTACGGGGTTTGTGATTTGAGTGAATCGGTGATATAGTAAGAATCGAAGGTATTGGTGGGTATAGGAATGACGGTGGAGTGAAGGGGAAGCTATTGGTACTACCCCCGTTCGTCAACTCTGCCGGAGGTCGCCGGAAAATCAAAAACACGATCGGAAACCTGGGAGATTTTCGATCCAATTTTCCCGTCGATTTAGGAAGAGTCGAATGTTGTGGAGGGTATGGGAATGACGGGGGAGACGAGACGAGTCGTTTGGTGGTGGTCCCGTTGTCAGCAAGTGCCGGAGTTGGCCGGAATCAGCGAAAAGTCGCCGGCGTCACTGTAGCGGCGCTACTGTTCACGTACGGAATTTTAGGGTTTTTAAAAAATGTTGGCTTTATTTAGCCGTTGAGTGGTTAATTATTAGTCATTTTTAGCGCGTGGTCTCGGGTTCGAATCCTCCTTATCAACAGACCCCCCCTCCGGCCTGGACCTACGGAATCGCCCTCCGCTTGTCCCTACACGTTTGGAGGATTTTTTATGAGTAATTCCATCCGTGTTAGAGGCTTAGGGTTAGCTACTCCCTTCACCCCTGCAGAATGGCAATTAATCTCACCTCTGCTGATATGGGGAATCGAACCCAAGACCTCCCACACATGGTATCCTTAGCCTAACCTTTGACCATTGTGCCAAATGCTGTTGGATAAAATATTGGCTTTATTTAGCCGTTGAGTGGTTAATTATTTAGTCATTTTTAGCGCGTGGTCTCGGGTTCGAATCCTCCTATCAGCACCCTCCTAGGCTGGACCTACGGAATCGCCCTCCGCTTGTCCCTACACGTTTGGAGGATTTTTCATGAGTAATTCCATCCGTGTTAGAGTCTTAGGGTTAGCTACTCCCTTTGCCCCTGCAGAATGGCAATTAATCTCACCTCTGCTGATATGGGGAATCGAACCCTTGACCTCCCACACATGGTATCCTTAGCCTAACCTTTGACCATTGGGCCAAATGCTGTTGGATAAAAAAATGTTGGCTTTATTTAGCCGTTGAGTGGTTAATTATTTAGTCATTTTTAGCGCGTGGTCTCGGGTTCGAATCCTCCTTATCAATGCACCCCTCCTCCGACCTACTAATCGCACTCCGCTTGTCCCTACACGTTTGGAGGATTTTTTATGAGTAATTCCATCCGTGTTAGAGACTTAGGGTTAGCTACTCCCTTCACCCCTGCAGAATGGCAATTAATCTCACCTGGCGATATGGGAATCGAACCCAAGACCTCCCACACATGGTATCCTTAGCCTAACCTTTGACCATTGGGCCAAATGTTGTTGGATTAAAAGGTTGGGTTTATTTAGTCGTTGTGTGGTGAATTATTTAGTCATTTTTAGCGCGTGGTCTCGGTTCGAATCCTCCTTATCAATGCACCCTCCTACCGACCTACGGAATCGCTCCGCTTGTCCCTACACGTTTGGAGGATTTTTATGAGTAATTCCATCCGTGTTAGAGACTTAGGGTTAGCTACTCCCTTCACCCCTGCAGAATGGCAATTAATCTCACCTCTGCTGATATGGGGAATCGAACCCAAGACCTCCCACACATGGTATCCTTAGCCTAACCTTTGACCATTGGGCCAAATGCTGTTGGATAAAAAATGTTGGCTTTATTTAGCCGTTGAGTGGTTAATTATTTAGTCATTTTTAGCGCGTGGTCTCGGGTTCGAATCCTCCTTATCAGCACTTCTCCTACCGACCTACGGAATCGCCCTCCGCTTGTCCCTACACGTTTGGAGGATTTTTTATGAGTAATTCCATCCGTGTTAGAGACTTAGGGTTAGCTACTCCCCTTGCCCCTGCAGAATGGCAATTAATCTCACCTCTGCTGATATGGGGAATCGAACCCTTGACCTCCCACACATGGTATCCTTAGCCTAACCTTTGACCATTGGGCCAAATGCTGTTGGATGGGTTTAGGGTTTAGGGTTTAGGGTTTAGGGTTTAGGAATTTTTTTTTTTTTTTTTAAGTAATCATCCAGGCACGTTGGCCCAGGTTTTTATTAATAACAGAAATAAAGGGGCCCAGATGGGAATTACAAACTAATAAAGGGAGGTGGTCCTTTACTTCGCCTGCTAGTCCTGCCTAGGCGAAGCATAGGTCTATCCCGAATGTAAAAAGAAAGAAGAAGCTAAAATAAGATAGGCTATGATCATCATAGAGTTTATAATGCACTCTATGATGATGTTACATATGATAATACTAAGGTAAAGAAGAAATAATATAAGCACAAAGTTAAATCTACTCTCTGTACTTATGAAGTCTTCTAGCCCTGGTATCTTCTCCTCCTTGTCTTCTAGAAGTCCTTGATATAGGATCATTTCTTCTTTGAATGAGTGGTAACTGCCAATGGGAGTGTTGGTTTTTTAGCCTGTTTTCTTTGCTGATGTGGATGTGTTGATGAAGGCGTAGCATTATGCATTGCTTCATCAAATATCCTCATCTCTTCCAACATATCTGGTGCATTCGGCACCCCCTGAAACATCATTCCGAGTGCTATCTGAAGCTCATCATCATCAAGTATCTCTTCTTGTGACCCTTCATCAACAGCAAGCGGGCTTGGTTCTGGTTCATACGGTTCCATGGCCCATTCCCGTCTATCGTCTTTTGAGGAAATAATCATCTCAGAATTCCTTAAAACATCTTCAAAATTTGTCATACCATAAAATTCACCATCACTTTCCATTTCCTGATCAAAGGCTTCACGAAGTTCTGCAACATCAGCTTTTGATAGCTTGTGTGTTGAATTCTGTGAAACATATCCATCGGTCTCACCCCGCTTCCTCTTGTCACTATCAGTACCCCAAGGATTGGCAGAGGAAGTTTTATTGGAAGGAATATCTGAAGAGGCTTTATTCAATGAACAAGGTTGAGGAGGGAAGGAAAATGCATTTTTAAGCCAATTTTGGGCCGAAGGATTTTTATTGGTTGTGGGCTTTGAATTAGTGTTGGGCTTGGTGGTAGATTTTGTTAGGGGTTGAGTAGTGGAGCCCGTGTTTGAGATAGAGTTTGGACTTGAATTTTCTTGACTTGTCTTAAAAGTGATTGGGCTTTGGGATTGGGCCGGATTGGTTATTTTGATTTGGGTTTCCGGGAGTGGGGGGGTTACGGCATTCGATTTTAAGGGGTTAGGGGGTTCGGGTTGGGGGGGTACGTTTGATGAAGAGGGGGGGTGGGTTTGATGGGTTGCTGGGTCGGGTTGGTGAGTTTGTTGGGTCGGGTTTTGGAGTTGGGTCGGGTCGAGGCATTGGGTATGGTTACCGTGGGCTTAGGGTTTTTAGGGGTAGTTTCGGAAGGGGGCTAGGTTAGGGGAACGGTGTCAGGACTAGGGTACCGGGGGTAGGGTAGTTGGAGTGCATTGGGTTAGGGTGGGGCGTAATTGGATCGGGTCAATGGGTCGGGTCGGGTCGAAACTTCGGGTAGGGTTTCGACGGGATTAGATGGGTTTTCGGTTGTGGGGGGTAGGGTGCGGGTGGTGGGGGTGTGAGTGGGGGGGGGGGTGGATCGGGTCGGGGGAGTTTGGGTTTTCTGGGTCACGGGTTGTGTCGTGGGTCGGGTCTGTGGGTCGGGTTTCGGAGGGTAGTTTAGGGTTTTTAGTGGAGGTTTCGGCTAAGGGGTGTTGGACGAGGGGGTGGGGGGTACGTGGGTTGGGGGTTGGGTATGGAAGGGGGTGGGGGTGGGGTCTGGGTCATGGGCCGGGTCATGGGTAGGGTTTCCGCTTGTGGGTTGGCGGCTAGGGTTAGTGATGGTAGATTAGGGTTAGGGCAAAGTGGTTTTGGGCTAGGGTTAGAGCTAGGGTTAGGCCCAGCAGCAATGGCGGCTGCTGGGCTAGGGCACGTCGGTGTGACGGTGGGGGAGGGTGGTTCTGGTGGGTCGGCAGTAGGGTTCGTGATGCAGGTGTGGCAGGTTCAGTGGGATTTTCCGTGGCCGTAATTTCCGTGTCGGAAATTATTTTTTGGTTCGTATTTTTTGTGGATTTCGACGGGAGGGTCTGTTTTGACGTGGGATTGGTGTTTCCGACCACAATGTTGGCCGGAATTACTTCCCCCGACGCCAAAACAGTAGAAAATGATGATTTTTGGTTCGGATTTGTGATTTTTCTATTGTTTTTTCCCGTGACCACCTTCCAACCATCGGAATTGTTGGATTTCGGATCTGGAATTGTATTTTTGAAGGAAGGAGGAGGAGGAGTAGGGTTTTGAGAATTACCTTTGTCAATAGCCGCCAATTCTTCCATAGATCCATCACCTTTGTCATCCCTCTTTGGTCTCAAATCAGGATTCAATTTCCAACAACCTTCAATGTCATGTCCTTGAAGCTTACAATTAGTACAATATTTAGGTATAAAATCAAACCTAATTTTTTGCATCTTTGTAAGTACAAGTCCATTTTTCTTGAAAGAAATTTTAATATTTTGAGGATGAACTTTCAATAAATCCACTTCAACCTTAACCCTAGCACAACTAGGCCTTGTCTTCTTCATGGTGGCCGAATCTAGGGTTAATGGCTTCCCCACCGCCGCCGCCAACGAGAATAGGGCCGATTTGCCAAAGAAATTCGGTGAAAGATTGGGAAATGAGATCCATCCCCAGGCAATATTGGATTCCTCCTCTGGATTAAAATTAACATTCCAAATGAATGTTCTCATCAACAACATCTTATTTCTTTCTTTAATCCAAAAGCTAGGGCTAGACATCAAAGAATCATAATCTTCTTCGATAGAACAACGAATTAGAATATGTCGATTATGCAACAACCCTATATTAACCTCAGATTTTAATCCACATTGCTTAGGAATTTCCTTACGCAAGAAATCAAAATCCGTCCAACCCTTTGAAAACTTACCAACAACCGCAAGTTTCAAATTTTGTTGTTCAATCATCAAATCTATTTCTTCCTCCTCAAACATAATCGTAGGTTCACCATGAAGGTAGGTGATAGGTTTAAGAGGCACAAATTTCGAGGAGGAGGGGAGAGGGGTGACGACGGCGGAAGAGGGGTTTACCGCCGTCGCCACTGT
The DNA here is from genome assembly GCA_029844215.1 of Przewalskia tangutica. NCBI lineage: Eukaryota > Viridiplantae > Streptophyta > Magnoliopsida > Solanales > Solanaceae > Przewalskia > Przewalskia tangutica. The sequence continues at coordinate 2,906 of CM056723.1, read as the reverse complement.
TTCGACGGGAACCGGGGGGGAGGGGTGCGTACTGAGAATTTCTGAGAAGGTGGGGGGGTGTACGGTGACGGGAGGGTGATGACCGACCACAGGAGGTGGCCGGCCAGTGGCCACCACGGCCATGGTGGCCGGAAAAGTGGCGGCTAGGGTTTAGGGTTTCGACGTGAGGGAGGAGAGATGTTAGAGCGTTTTAAAATTTAAAATAAAATGTTGGCTTTATTTAGCCGTTGAGTGGTTAATTATTTAGTCATTTTTAGCGCGTGGTCTCGAGTTCGAATCCTCCTTATCAACAGACCCCCCCTCCGGCCTGGACCTACGGAATCGCCCTCCGCTTGTCCCTACACGTTTGGAGGATTTTTTATGAGTAATTCCATCCGTGTTAGAGACTTAGGGTTAGCTACTCCCTTTGCCTCTGCAGAATGACAATTAATCTCACCTCTGCTGATATGGGGAATCGAACCCTTGACCTCCCACACATGGTATCCTTAGCCTAACCTTTGACCATTGGGCCAAATGCTGTTGGATAAAAATGTTGGCTTTATTTAGCCGTTGAGTGGTTAATTATTAGTCATTTTTAGCGCGTGGTCTCGGGTTCGAATCCTCCTTATCAGCACCCTCCTACCGACTCACTAACGCCCGCCGCTTGTCCCTACACGTTTGGAGGATTTTTTATGAGTAATTCCATCCGTGTTAGAGGCTTAGGGTTAGCTACTCCCTTTGCCCCTGCAGGTAAGGCAATTAATCTCACCTCTGCTGATATGGGGAATCGAACCCTTGACCTCCCACACATGGTATCCTTAGCCTAACCTTTGACCATTGGGCCAAATGCTGTTGGATGGGTTTAGGGTTTAGGGTTTAGGGTTTAGGGTTTAGGGTTTAGGGTTTAGGGTTTAGGGTTTAGGGTTTTAGGTTTTAGGGTTTTAGGGTTTAGGGTTTTAGGGTTTAGGTTTTTAGGGTTTAGGTTTTAGGGTTTAGGGTTTAGGTTTTAGGGTTTAGGTTTTAGGTTTTAGGGTTTTAGGGTTTAGGGTTTTAGGGTTTAGGGTTTAGGGTTTAGGGTTTAGGATTTAGGGTTTAGTTTTTTTTTTTTTTTTTGAGTAATCATCCAGGCACTTTGGCCCAGGTTTTTATTAATAATAGAAGAAAAAGGGGCCCAGAAGGGAGTTACAAACTAATAAGGGGGTAGCCCTTTACTTCGCCTGCTAGTCCTGACTAGGCGAAGTATAAGTCTATCCCGAATGTAAAAAGAAGGAAGAAGCTAAAATGAGATAAGTTATGATCATCATAGAGTTTATAATGCACTCTATGATGATGTTACAAATGATGATACTAAGATAGAGTAGTAATATAAGAACAAAGCTAGGAAATCTAAACTCTGAACTTATAAAATCTTCTAACCCAAGTACCTTCTCCTCCTTGTCTTCTTGTAGTCCATGGTATAGAATCATTTCTTCTTTGACCTAGTGGTAACTGACAATGGAATAGTCGGCTTACTAGCTTCCTTTCGTTGGCGTAGATTATGTGTTGATGAAGTCCCCACTCCTTTCTTAGGTGGACTGGGTATTGCTGCTTCTAATCTCTTCATCTCTTCAAACATATTTTCAGGGTCAGGGACACCATGAAACATGTGTCCAATTGCTATTTGAAGCTCCTCGTCATCTAGAATGTCGTCCTCTGAATCTCCATCAACAGCTAGTGGGCTTGGTTCTGGTTCAAACATTTCCAAGGCCCATTCCTGTCTATCTTCTTCTGAGGGGACAAACATCTCCAAATATTCCTGTACAGTCATGTGTGCATTTCTACTACTTAGGGTGTCCTTTAAAACATCCTCAAACTTTGTCATACGACAGAAGTCACCTTCCAATTCCATTTCCTTATCAAAGGCCTCCCGAAGCAATGCTATGTCTGATTCTGACCACTTGTGCTCATAATCATTATTAGAATCTTCTCCTTCCGTATCACACCACTTCCTCCTTACACTATCAGTATCAAAAGTTTTGGAAGTGGTAGGGTTATTGGAAGGAATTTCTGATGAGGATTTATTCAAAGTACAAGGTTGTGGAGGGAATGAAAAAGCATTTTTAAGCCAGTTTTGGGCTGAGGGGTTTTTTGTGTTTGTGGGTTTTGAATTGGTTGTGGGCTTTGTATTTGATGTTGTTTGAGGATGGGTAGTGGAGCCCGTATCCGAAATAGAAGTTGGACTTGGATTTTCTTGGATTTTTTGAAGTGTGTTTGGGCTTTGGTTTTGGGCCTTTTTATTTAGTGGTTTTAAGGGGGTAATGGTTTGAGGTTGTGGGGGTTTCTTGGAGTGCAGGGGTGGGGGTCTTAGTTTTGTCGGGTTGGGTATTCGGCCTGCCAGTCGGTCGGGTCCGAGTTGGGTCGGGTTTCCGTCGGGTTTTTCGGTTTTTGTGGGTTGGTTTCAAGGCGTGGGGGTGGGGATTGGGGTCGGGCCCAGGGCCGAGAGGGGGGGTAGGGTAGATGGGCCACTGGGTGTAGGGTCAGCGCACTGGAGCGGTCGGTCGGAGCCGTCAACACATCGGGTGGATTCGATGTGTATGAGAGAGAATATTCGGATGCGGCGGTATGGACGGCGGAGAGTGGTCTGGGTGGGGTTGTTGCGGGTCACTGGTGTGTAAAGTGGGTGGCCGTGGGTCGGGTCGGTCGATGATGCGGGTAGGGTTTAGAGGTTGTTTAGGGTTTTGGAGGTGGTTTCGCGGCGGTGGTGACGGCGGTGCGGGGTACGCGATGAGGGGGCGGTATTGGCAGCGGGCAGCTGATCCGGGTCGGGTCGGCCCGCCGGTGGCTTGAACGGCTGGGTCAAGGCCAGTGTCTCGGGAGGGTAGCTTGTGTGTGGTTTGGGGCTAGCCGATTAGTGTTAGTTAGGCCCGTGAGCCTCGCGGTCACGGGTT
>CM056722.1:137099815-137219703 GCA_029844215.1 Przewalskia tangutica | reverse complement strand
TATATATATATAGTTAAGAAAGTATGAGTTATTTAGTCCGGAAATGCCCGATTAGGGTTGGATCAGGGTTGCGAAGTCGCGACCTACAGTTTGGTATGACCAGCTTGGTGCGACTTTGTATGTCCTAGAAAGTCCTAGCCGAATTAATACCACGGTAGGGAGTGCTTGGTTATGGGTGTGATCGCATGCGCTTTATAAGCAGAGAGGGGTGCATGGCGTTTAGGAATGAAATTTCTACTTTTTCGGCTATTTAGATCGTTTGATGAAGCCCAGTCGTAAGAGTATCACGTTCCTAGTTCGACTTTCTGCGTCAAAAGCGTAGTAATATAGGCAGCGAAATCACCGCGGGTAATGAGTGTCTTGGGTACTCTTATGAAGGACAGATGATAGACATGAAATACGCACCCGTGGCGTGGGTCGGAGAGAGTGCTGAAGTTTGGTAGAGGTGAGTTACTCTTATGGATTAAGAGCCCGTCAGAAATCATGGAGTCCACAGAGGAGGAGGATGTCCCAAGATCCACATAGATCACTGCTTTCCGAACACCTCGGGTTTTTCCAATGGAAAGTGGGGGTGAGTGGATCTCAGAAACTTCGCCCCGAGGACACCAGAGTCGAGTGCATCGGACCGGGGACACAGGGTAGGTGGGGCGGCCTGAATTAGGATTTCCCACTAGATATCACGCCATAGCAGGGATGTGCATTCATTCATTTCACTAATCCGGAACTCTTACGAGGTCATGGATAACGCCTAGGTCTTGAAGGTCATTGTCGAACTTATCGCCCGGTTCAAATGTTATTGGATCTGCGAAGAAGAAGCGAGAGCGGGCCGTAATGAGTGAGAAGGGTTAGTAAGGATAAGAAAGTGCAGCTTGAAGTATATCGGATCAAGATTCGCATATAGGGCGAATATAGCGGTGTAGTGATATGGTTGTGTGAACACATAGATCTTGCCATAAAGGAATTATGAACTTAGTTTCCTTTGTATGAGAATAAGATATCTTATGTTTTTATCTTGGTTGAAGTATGTGGTATATGTGATAATGTGAGTTATGAATATTATCAAAATACTTCTTCTCAAATCCATTTAAGCTGCTCTGTTGATTAAATGCGTCTGCGAGGGCGCTGCTACAACCAGAGGGTTGGTCTTCTGCGCGGCGACCAGCCGGCGTCGCGGCGTTTGCCGAATTCTTTTTCCCCTGCTTACGCTGGCTGATCTAGCAGCGTTCATAACCATACTCAGATGTCGATCGGCGGCGGTTTGTTGCGTTGGAAACTAGACTGGCGAACTTCATACTAGGCTTTTGAAGCACTAAAAACTCTATAACGAGAGATATACTGATCCAAAGTTATTTGAAAATCTGTCTCCGACATTTTGCCAACTTATCTTTCAAGTTCAAACCTTATTTCCTTAAAATGCGTTTTATCTTAATCTCTTGAATTTACGGTGTTACAATCTGTTATTTGATTTTCATACTTGTCCACGACATATTTTGGCGATTATAATTCTATTTAATGTACTTTATGTTTCCATGCAGTACGTGTATCAGCCGCTTTGGAAACCGTTCATGCTGCCAGTGTAAATTTTCAGTTGGGTGATCAGTGAGCTTAGGATCTTTGCTAGGCTTTTGGGATAGCTCGTTGCTCAAGGCTTATCATTTTAGTATAGTTTTGGGTTATTCTGAACATGTATATTCAGTGCGGCGGGCCTTGTCGTCATGAATTCTGTGATACTCTTAGGAGTCTGTAGTAAATGCGTGGGTTGGGCGGTGTCTGATTGTAGCTCGTTTGGCGTTGTGTATATGATGACATCATGCCGCTAACTATTTTATTATATGGTTGTTATGATTATGAGCTTTCCTTAACTTACATTTGGTCATATTTGAGTGCGTGTATAAGGGTGCCTAGGTAGGGCACCGATCAGCGAGCGAGTTCGAGCCATGTGATGCAAACATGGTACTCTGCTGGCTGCTTTGTTAAAGTGGCGACTGGAAAGTCAATGCGGTGATAACATCGACTCATGAACTGACCACTTTCCTGCTGTTTGTAGCTCTCGTGGCACGGTGGTTGTTTGTGGCCGTGTCTTCGCGAATCATGTGTCGTTGGCACTCTTGCTCGTGAATGTACTCGTGCTTTTAGCGTCAATAATGGTGCGGTAGTACGCGGCCGTTGTAGAATATGTGGACCCAGCGTCGGCTACCGATACCGTGATCACGAACCTTACTGCGTAAGTCTTTGAACTACTCCGTCGTAATCGGTGATTCTCCGTCAAGTGATAAAGTTATTCAATTCTCTTCTAAGCGCTACTTGCTTTGGATAGAGGAAGAACTTGGCAAGAAACTCAGGTCAAGTTTTGCCATGTGGTAATGGAGTTAACTGTAGTGAGTTCAACCGACTATTTGCTCCGTCCAGTGAGAATGAAAGAGTCTGTCGAATGACATCATCGTAACACCATTGTACTTAAAAGTTGCACCTGGCTGAGAAGTTTGCTAGATCGTATGGGGATCTTCGGATGATAGTCCCAGCTGGCGAGCCTTGAACCGTATGCGAGATTCTTTGGTTTGATTTCAAAATTATTAGCTTCAATTTGGAAGCTGATGCAATCTGCACCCCTATAATTGTCGGCATCATATAGTCTCATAAGCTCACTCTGCGAGTGCGAGACTTGTCTAAATCATGACATTAACTCATCGTTTCCAGCGTTGTTGTTTCTTTGATTTTCATTTGCTAAATAATCAACAATTCTCTTATCTTTCCTATTGCATACGCAAAATCTTTCAATCTCGGGCTTGGATGTATAAGGTGTGCACTCTCTCTGCTTTGCATAAACTAAGTTCCTAAAATGATCAAAAATAAGCAAGCAGATCAAAGTAAAATGTTCTAAAATAAAATACAAAAAAAACCAAATTAGAAATAAGACTAGATAATTCGTTTATTGAAAATCATCGAGTCCATAATGGCGCCAAAAGCATTTGCGATATTTCTCTATGCTTACGCGGTGTCATTATCGTTCAGTAATAAAGATACATAAAAGAGTTATCGTCCACGAGGCGGTTTGTCAATCTGGAATTATCTAATCTATGGTATCATTTGGTATAGATTTTTGTTTGAGATTTATAACTAAGAACTATAACTAAAGTAATGTGAGAATTTAAACTAAGAATGATAATACTTTGGGTTAAAAGCGATTATGATGGAAATAGGGCTTTGATCTATCGACTATCCTTTATTTCACGTATTGTCTGATACTAATGATTCTTAACTGCTTATTAAGATAGCGAGGTTAACTAATATGTTACATATTAGGTTAGGATATATAAAAACTCAACGCGTGCGAAACTTTCTATATTTCTATGATAGATTTAACGCACGAGAGGATTAAGGACAATAACCTTAAATACTACACAAGTATCGGTACTTTATCCCGATTTTAACACATGTCTAAGCAACTCTGACGTATTCAAATCTCCTCTAGGATCTGATTGAAAATCATATAAGTTATGACGATTAATGACGATTAGTTATCAAGCAATCAATGATATTGAATAGATCTTAATATAGTTGAAGAAGAAATCAATAATTATGCATTAACTATATGAAATAGTTGAAGATTCGACGAAAAACCACAATAAAGAGATTAGCTCATAGACGTTGTCATGCTAAGAACTAATTTAATATCGACATAATTTGAATTAAATAAAGTAAAGGAAAAGAACTTGAACAATTTGATGTCTCACAATCTTGCTCCACAGCCTCAGTATGATATGTGATATGACGAGGGTTTAAGAGTTTTATATCTGAGAAAATCCTTGCCGTACCGCTTTTACCCTTACGAAAAAATTGACATTTTCTGGAAATATGCGTGTCGGCACCTTGATTCTGCTGCCGAGCCGCAGCGGCTAGTGTAGAAAACAAGCGGTAGTCGGAACAGTTCTGCGCGGTGCCGTTTGTACCATAGTATACACTGGCGTCAGCGTCTCGACTCCGAGCAACTTACGCAAAAAATTAGCTGTGGACCAATGCGATTGTGAGTGTAATTTTGTTTAAGTTCTTCCAGATATTCTCGAACTTAACTTTGATTGATTGCTTGGGCCTTGATTGTGCAATTTCATCTTGACTCGATTCATTTCATGCTTGATATTTCTTATTTGGAATGCATTTGTATTTCGAAAGAAAGAAAAATAATCTAATACTATACTAAACACAAGCGAAAAAGGAAAATATTTAACTAAAAAGTACTAAAAGAGTGTATGGAATACCTTTCATGATTTCAATGTGAACGAAAGGTATAAAGGGTGTTGTGTCGTTAAAGGTATTCCGTTGTTATTAAATGCGTATTGATTTGCATTGCGTTCGTATATTAGTGTCGCTTGTGATGTTGCACCGTACTATATGGTAAATATTGTATATATGTAGGGGATATGGGGAAAGGGAAGGCGTTAAATCATCCGCTTTCTGGTGATCTAATTATCACGAAAGAGGCGGCGTGAATCGATGTCCGTGTGTGGCCGATATAACAGTGCCGCGAGAGGTGGTTATGGGCGAGAAGAGCCGCGTGTGGCGATATATATGTATCGCATTTGCATAAATGCGTGACATTTAGAAATATTATGCCCGAAGTCGATATTAAAATGATGCCACAGAAATTTATTATGGTAGAAAGATTGCCGATGAAGTAGAGGTATGTGCATACCATTTAGACATATTCATTAGGGCCCTCAAAGACAATTAATGTTGGTTAGTTGTTTCTGTTTCCGATTATGATACATCTCTGTTATGTTGTTTCTTATGCCTAGCATCTCGATGCATCGATCGTCTTGATGTTCGCTTTTCTTTGAGCTGCGTTTTGTAGCGCGAGTTCGTACTAAGAAAGTAGCATGTCGTACTTAAGAGATTCTTTGGTTGGTATCGAAAGCACTACACTTATTCGAGTTGCTGATCTAATTGTGGTATCTTTATACTCTTAGAGAAGCTTGTAGATAAGTGTCGTGTGGTTAGTTGTCATACGTGGCACTTATCGACGTTGATGTATATATATATATATATATATATATATATATATATATATATATATATATATATATATATATATATGGTTAAGTATGGGTTATTTGGTGAAACGCGGTGGGTTGGATCGGGTGCGTCATTCCTCTGATTTGGGTCGTGACCTGACTAAAAAATAAGAATTAAACACAGATAAATTAGTAGCTAAACAACAAAAAATCTCATGTTAATTCCATTTAACTACAAATTATTAGAAAATCCAATTAGCTAGGAACTATTTAGCGTGATTAGTTGGGTATTAAACAAATTAGTGCAGTTTTCATATTTTCTAGTATTTATTAATATATAAATAAAATACTATAAGTGTGAGTATGTATCTATATATATATATATATATATATATATACACTTACAATATATATCTATATATTTATCTGAACATTTATATATAATTCGTCTTAATTTAATATGATGTAATTTATTTGGACGTAAGTTTAAAAATAAAGAATTTTTTGAATCTTGTGATTTAAAATAAGTCGAAGATATTTGTTGAATTATTAATCGTCGTTAAGCGTTAAAGATAAAATTTAAAATTAAATTATTATAAAATAAAAAATATATCATTCTTTTTTAAATAAAACTATATAAATCAGAACTGCGGATATATATTAAATTTGTGAAGAAAATTTAACCACTAACCATCCTGAAGCGGCCGCCAGCACCTGTGGCTTTTATTTGGTGAATTCCTTGACGACAAAAAGCAAAAGGAGACAAATTTGAAAACATAGTCGAGCAGAAGAAAATATATATAGGATTAGGCAATAATGGAACGTCAATTAAAATGTAAAATACCCCATCCTCTCGCCTGCACACTCACTTAGCTAGGGACTAGGGCCACCATCCAAGTGGGTAATGCAACCATGTGCCATCATATGGTTGTTGACATATCCGCCCCACTTAAAACTCATTTCCTTCTTCTTCTTTTATTTTTATTTTTATAATCCAGGGTTTTGGGGTGAGTGTAGTGCATGCTCATTTAATCTGCGTAAGTCACGATCTTATCTTTCTTGGAGGCGAATGAAAGCGGTTTCTACCTCCTCCAACTCTAATTTCTAAAACATCCTTTTCTAATCTTAATATCACCTTATATCTTTCTTGACATCTTATCCGTTTAATTTGTTTCATATAATTTGATTCAATACAAAAAAAAAGATTTTAAATATGTTCGTAATATTTGTGTGGTTATAATACTTTTAATTCGTAATTTTAAATATATCATAATATTTATATGATTATAATTAAAGCTTACGAATCTGAATATATAATGATGTGTTGTTATTTTTATCAAAATATAATGTTAAACAAAATGTGACAAAGATAATACTTGTTAAGATACATGAGGATAGCCAAGTTAATGTATGATAGCGCGGGGCCGTAAGGTCGCGGGTTCGATCCTGCGTAAACGCTTCTTGGTTGGCCGTCGCGTAGCTTGCCAAGTGTAGTTGTCCCGGCGTGGTTTCTGAGCTATTGCGTCGGCCGGGGTTTCTGCACGTGCGCTCCGAAAGAGTAGCATTGCGATTCGCCGTCAAAAAAAAAAAAACTTGTTAAGATCTCTTACTTAGTATAAAGGTTAGGTTTTTTTTTACTATGAGAAGTTGAGAACTAAGTAAGAGAATATGTAAAACTCTCACCATGTTTCATTATATTATTTATAATTAAGATAATTACATGTTTGCATATTGCTTATGCATAAAAATGAAGTTACTCTATTTCCTAAATTCTATGCTCGAATTATATATTCAATAAAATAAGATTCATAAAATGAGTAGTAGAAGTTGAGCGTGATCGAAATAACACACCACGTAAATTATTTTTGTATAAATCATTCCAAAATATAAAGCAAACATGTATTTTCTAACACGTAATTCTCTTTGATCATTCAAACATAATACACACATTAAAAGATTGATTCTGAAAAAGCCCCTCTCATTGCATCTTCTTCTCACCTCCCAATTTGATCCACCTGCCTAATTCTTTCTTTTTATCAGGAGTCAGGAACAAGGTTATTTGAGGCGCCAGCTGCAGAGAAGAGAAAGCAAGCGGCTTGAACTTCATTCTGGACAGAATCATTACTCTGCCTTCTGGCGAAAGTCGTTCTGTAATAATGACGGATGGCCTTGTATGAAAAGGCTAACGTGAGATTCCTTGGATATATTGTTGTTGTTGACCAACTCCTTCTTTCTATATATTCTCTTTTTCCTTCCTTTCATATTCCCTTCACACGTTCGGTTCTTTTCCTTGTTGAAAATCCCTTCTCCCCCTCTCTATCTCTTTCGTTATAAAAGTGGATATATTGTGTGTCACAAGTCAGAGAAAACTTAAGCTTTCTTTTGTCCTTGTGATCAAACAACAAGGAGGTCCCTGGCCCCTTTGTCATATCTTTTTATCTTCGAAAACTTAAGACGAAGACGCATACCTTAAATTTTGCTTCTATGACTACTACACCAAGAAGAAGATACTTGCGTTTAAGACAAAGTTCCATCAAAACTAGATTTGCTTATCGGTTTCTTCGTGCCCTTAGAAAACTCAACCAGAAGAAAAAACTCAATTCACAAAAACAACACCATAGGATAAAACTTGCTGCTTATGCATCCATGGCCTCTGCGGTCGGGTCAAAGAGAACGTGGAGTCGGGCCTTGCTTGGGAAGATCCGGAACCGATCTCTGATCCGAAATATGGTGAACAAGAAAGGTCAGAAAACCCTAGAAGAGATTGGGTTTGGTGAGCTTCGAAAACTTGTTCCAGGTGGTGAAGTAATGGATTTCTACAACTTATTAGATGAAACTTCGGATTATATTAAGTGCCTTACATTACAGGTACAGGTTATGAAAAATATTCTTCATCTATTTTCGCCCTGAAACTACTATACATATTCAGCTTCCTGGAAATACTGATCATGCAGTGCGCTTTGAAGTAGCCATATATATATATATATCATTGAAATAAATCTTGTATCTATGCATAATGTATTTATCAGTATATCTTTATGAGGTTATCATCATATTTTGCTTATGTACATGAATATTTCAGTCTACTCCATCTCGAATTTTGTGATGATGTTTTTATTTATTTTACTTTATCTTTTTGTTTTTGGGGGTGGGGGGGTTGGGGGTTACGTTGTAGGGATAGGAGGAGATGGAGGCTGATGTTTGTTAGATTTTGGTCGGGGTTGCAGACAGAAAATATTATGAAATTGATACTATGTTCTCTATATTGTTTAGTAGTGATAAATCTTGAACAAATGAGCATTATGATACCATCTTAAAACAGAACATAAGTATAAGAAACATAATAATTAGAATTCTAGCCCTTGACTCAACCTCAACTTTTATGTTTTAACTGTTTTTTTTGGTTGTATGAATTTGTCTGTTTGAAGTTTAGTATTTTGTTTCTGAGTAAATATACTTGCGGCTCTCACATGTAGTTTGATACTTGTCTTTCGAATTCATGTGACACAATTTTTTTTCCGTCTGTCTATATTTAAAAATAATTTAATTTTATAAGATAATGTATAATCATATATTTATATAAGATTTGTTTTGGACCACACATTTTATAAGTTTTTTTCTTTCTTAAACTTTGTGATAAATTAAATGGTGTCACATAAATTAAAAGGAATAAGCACTTTCCTAATTACATTTCATGGTAGAACTTCTTTGGAATTTAGAGAAGGTATTAGCCTGGGCCCAGTTCCAGTTGTTAGGATAGCTAATTATGTGGTTCGTCTTCGAGGAAAACATAAATTGTTCGCACGAATCAAGGTTACCTCTTACACATCCTAAAAGTTTAAATATTCTTGTACCTTACTTCTTAAGTTAAATCTATCTTATCCTTCTTTAACTTTTCCGTTAAAAGGAAAACTCAATTGTACTTTTCTTCCATTCTCCTTCGTTCTCTTTGCTCCCTAGCTAGGTTGATCATAATAAGAGGTAACACCGTCTTTCCGGGTCATGGTTTGAATCACTAAACATATGTAAGTAGATTTGAGTCTTGGAGAAATTTTGTTATATTTAAATATTCATATCAGGAGCTTAGTATATAAAAAAATGTGGTCCCGAAATAATTTAAGATTTTAAAAGTAACAACGATTACTAGAAATAATATTTTGTGTATGCTAAAAGAGGCTACGGATTAGTATTATATCACATGATTATGATAATGAATATATGAAGTGTGCTAAAATGATTATTATTTAAGTGAAATAGGATCAATAATTTAATTATGTGGGTGATGATGAGTTAAATGTGGAGTGGTATAAAAAAATTAATAAGTGGATAATGGGGAATATGAAATCATCCGCGTAGCCTTATAAAGTGTAGCATCTAATGACTATGTACTATGTTGCATAGGTGTAATCTTTAGATGAATATAAATTATGATATGAATGACTCATATATGTGTGATACATTGCGAGATTTCTATATCTTCTACGCAAGTATGCGTATCACTATTCGTAATAAAATTCGATAAGGCCAAGTATCGTTTTAGAATTATCAATTATCACTAATCTTTGGTTTTTATTTGGTAGCGAATATTGATGAGATTTCTAAACTAGAATTAACAAACTAAAAAGTAAATCGTAGAATAAATTAATAATGAAAACACAGAAGTTTAACTTTCGATAATGAAGGTAATTAGGATTTCAAATCGTATTTATCCGCTCTATCATTCGTTAATATAAGACTAGTAATTATTCTTCTTATCGATACGAGGTTAACTCGGTGTTATAATCCAGGTTAGGACGTATAAAAACTTCGACTTAAGTGAGAATTTTCTATATTTCTATGATAAATTCAACCACGTAGGATGATTAAGATCGATAACCTAAAAGCGCTATCTGATGATCGTGATACTCTCGTTGAATTAAGCATATGTCTAATCAATTATAGCATATTCAAATCTCCTTTTATCTTGATTTGAAATCATATGAGTAATGAAATTAATGGGTGATCGATTCTCGTTCGATAAGCATAAGTTGAATAGATATTAATAGATGAAGAAGAAACACTGTGATACATTAATTCATAATAGAGTTTCAAGTGAATCGGAAAATCATAATAAAAAATTAGTTCATAGGCATACTAATAAAACTAATTGTCTTAATAACGATATGATGAATTAAAAAAAAAAAAAAGGAAAAGAGCTTGACGAAAGTGGTCTCGATTGCTTTTCTTTGCTATTTTCTTGCCTCGAAGTGTGATAATCTGATAAAATTTGTCTCCCTCATCTTTATATCATGAAAATTCCCCAAATAGACCGTTTTACCTTAGTTAAAAATAGGGTTTCTCGTGTATTTACGTAAATCGGTAGCGACTTTAATTCTCTCGGATATTCTTTGTCGGTCGGTGTGCGGCTGCTTGTATTTGTGACTCCTCGCCGCGCAGCGACTCTTCATCGTTTTTAAATGCGGATTTTTGTTTAGGCGCTTTACGACTTCGGGACTTCTTTGATTGATTGCTTGGGACTCGATGTGCATTTTGTCTCTATAACAACCTATTTTCTTTGAATTCGAGCCTCAAGCGTTCTTGAATCGCTTAAAACACGAAAACCTGACATAACACACGCATATCTTGTACAAAACAATTAAAGACAACAAAAGACTTATAAAATACACTTTAAAACAATACTAAAAATAAACTCGACATGGACCACTATTGAGATATAAAGGATAGAAGTCTGAAGTAGTAAAGAAGGCCTTGATTAAGCGATTTTTGTTAGAGAAGTTAGAAAGTAGTTGAGATTTAGTAACTACCTCTTCTACTCTAAAGAGCTATATATACATTGTATACTTGGACATTGAGACTAATCTTTCAAATGAATGAATATTCTTAACCTCTTTCATTCATCTTCTTCTTCTCTCTTTCTGATAAGTACAAGTTGTGCTGTGTATATTTCTAAATCTTCTCGGTTGTATCGACTTTTCTCTTCTTGTTTATATAAATTGTTCACCTCGAGCATATTGATAGCAGTAGATGCAGTCTAAACTAACATAGTATCAAAGCCCGATCGCTATTGGGACATAAAGCAAACTTCATGATTGAATTATGAAGAAGAATGTGTAGTTCTTGATCCGAAACCGACTCTGATCTTTGAAATTGGATGTTTCTTATAAGTATTACGAAAAATAAAACATCTTATTTCGATTATTGTTGAGTGCTTATATTCTTGAGTTCTTCATCTTAATCATAATTCTAAATCTCTTTGTACAAAAGTTTCTTTTAGAAGGATAGGAAGGGACTAAAATTCAGAAATCTGTCTGATTGCCAGAATAAGTTCTTGGTATACACTTCTTGTATCTCTTTGTATCATACATATTCTCTTGTCTAAAAGTGAAAATGGCAGCGAGGGTTACACTTTGGTGAAAACCAAAGTCACGATGCACAGTAGAAACTACAGTGATCAACTTACATGCAGTCTTGGATCATAATCATCACTTATTCCTGCAATCTTATGATGTAAGTGGGGTGTCACGATATCATTCCAACTTATTGGGACAAAGAACTATGTTCTCTAGAGTAAGTCATGAGAATAGCCTTGCTTGGTAGAAATAAAATTGGCTTTGTGAATGGAAAGTGCAAAAAGGAAAGCTATAGGGAAGAGTTATGGGATCAATGGGACAGGGTGAATGTTGTGGTGCAAGCTTGGTTAATGAATTCAGTGTCAAGTAGTTTATTGAGTGGAGTCTTGTATGCAGAACCTGACATATGAAGTCTTGGAGGACTTGAAAGAAATATTTGACAAACTAGATGGTTCGATAATCTATGACCTTGGGGAAATAGCCACGTTATCTCGAAAGGAATTCTAGTGTATCAGAATATTTTTCCAGATTGAAGACACTGTGGATAGAGTTTCAATCATTGGTACCTCCTCCCAGCTGTGGGTGTCCTAAGTCTAAGGAGTTCATAGAGTACCTGCAGATACAAAAGTTGTATAAATTCTTGATGGGGTTAAATGAGAATTACATGCAGCTAGAGTCAAATCTAGTTGATGTCTCGTTTGCAAATGTAAACAAAGCTTATTCTATGATCACTAGTGGTGAGAGTAAAATCGGTGTCAACAAGTCTGCGGGAGACTCTTGGGTGTTGGTCGGTGTTAGTCGGTGGTGTTGGTCACAGATGAGTCGTGATCCAGCGCTATGTACTAAAACAGGCTATAATGCTCATACTCAGAAATTTAATAAGTTTGGCCTGGTTTGTGAAGTGTGCAAAATGAGGGGACATACCAAAGAAACTTGCTATAAGGTAGTTTGCTATCCTCTTAACTTTAAGTCCAAAAGGAAGGAGTCTGTTGCTCATCAGGTATATACTCAGTCTGCTGAGGCTGAGAATGAAAGTAAAAGGGGTGCACAAAGAATGCGATGCATCGGCCCGATCTGATGTGGCAAGTTCGAGGAGCTCCGGTGATGTCTCGGGCTGATATGAGCGGATAGTCAAAATGTTGAGCCAAAACCAGAATTGCAATCAAAATAGGGCAACAAGCTACAGAACCACAAGCAATGACTAATGTCACAGATATGAATCACAAGGTATTGGTTGTAAGTAATATTCTTAACAAATGGATTATTGACACTGGTGCTACAAATCATATGGTGTCTGACCTACACATGTTAGATAAGGCAGTTAAAATAGAAGATCATGCTAATCATAAACAAGTTCACTTGCCTAATAGGGAAAAAATTAAAGTTACACATACAGGGTCAAGTACCATCTCCAACAGAAGTTGTCTTAAAAATGTATTCTAATTACCACAGTTTAAGTTTAATTTAATGTTTGTTTCTCAACTAACTTGAGACTAAAGCGTGTTTGCACCTTATCTGATTTACATGTATTTCAAAATATTTACAATGGGAGGGTGAATGAGATTGGTAGACTACAAAATGGACTATACATATTAGTGGATCGAATTGAGAGAACTTAAGAAGAAGCTATGATTAGTATTACATGTACAATAGTCTATAGATCACGATAATATGATAAATGGTGATATAGATTTTTGGAATAAAAGATTTGGGCATACTTCTAGCAATGTATTAAGTAAACTGATTAGGGCTAAACTTGGGGACATATCTGATATTTAAAAATACTGTAATGTGTGCCTTTGTGCCAAACTTTGTAGATTACCTTTTCATTTGAGCAATAATACTAGTATGTCCAGCTTTGATCTTGTACACATGGATGTTTGGGGCCCATAGAAAGTACGACTTATAATGGAAAGAAATACTTTCTTACAATAGTAGATGATTGTACTAAAATGACATGGATATATCTATTAAAACTAAAATCAGATGTGTATGTAGTAATGCCACAGTTTCTTAGTTTTGTCCAAACTCAATTTAATAAAACAGTAAAAATTGTTAGAACAAACAATGGAACTGAATTTGTAAATGAGGTATGTACTAAGATATTTCTCAACTTGGGTATAATATATCAAGATCTTGTGCCTACGCCTGATAAAATGGGGTAGTGAGGAGGAAACATAGGCATATACTAGATATAACGAGCCGTAAGACTTGACTAACATACCGCTTAACATTACGGGGATTGTGTGTCGAGTTATTGTATATCGATTAGCAGTTACCATCTGCGATAAATAGTACAACTCCGTATGAGAAGTTATTCAACGAAGCTTCTTATTAGTCGTCTCGAGGTGTTAGGATGTTTGTGCTTTGCAAAGGATCTAAATACGTCGATAAATTGCAATCTAGAGTTAAAACATGTGTCATGTTGGGGTATTAGAAAACCAAAGGGATATATTACATATGATTTACAAAATAGAACCTTTTTAGTCATGAGAGATGTTGCATTCGGGAAGCAATTTCCACTTGAGAATAACACATGAAATACCAATCTTTCTAGGTGAAAATAACTATAATGACAGAAGAGATCATGCCTATGATTCATTATCGGGAAAGAACAATAACACGGCGGAAATAATCCTCGAGGAAATCCATAAGGAAAAAATCAAAGCGATCGACATAGATCAAACATCTAACTCGGAAAATAGGACATAATGTAGCTCGTAATGTTGCTCTATTCAATCTCAACCTCGATTACATTCTACTACTTACAGCGGAAAATCTAACGAGGACAAAGCAACCACTTTATATGGTGAAAGACTTTGTGACTAAAGTGCGAAACTACGAGATACCGTATTCTATAGCTAACTATATATCATATGATACCGTCTAAATCTAAGTATAGAGCATTTCTTCTGCTATGTCGGAAATAAAGAACCAAAAATTATAATGAATTGCTAAAGATTCAAGGTGGATAAAAGCTATGGCAGAAATAAAAGCCTAACAAGACAATCGTACATGGGATGGTGTACCTTTGCAAATGGAAAAACTCATATAGGATGCGAGTGTATATATAAAATAAAATAAAAACAAGCGGGAGAAATTGAGAGACTAAAAGCTAGGCTTGTGGCAAAAAGGGTATAGCGAAAAGAAGGAATTGACTATCGAAATCTTACTCCCAGTAGTTAAAATGATAAGCTGTAAGGACCATTACATCCGTGGAAGCATCGGTATGCACATCGTCAAATGGATGTATATAATGTCTTTCTTGAGAGATCTATATGATGAGATATACATGGAACTACACAAGGATTGTGATCGGGGAAAAGCAAGTATGTGGTGATTAAATCCTTATATGGACTCAAGCAAGCACGAAAATGGAATTTTAAACTCATGAAGCTCTGGTAATATGAATTTGGACAATCTAAATATGATCACTCCTCTTTACTAAGAAAACCAACAAAGGTATAACATAGTATTAATATGTGTGGATGACATACTAATCACGGTGTGATATAAAGTTAATAATAGCGACAAAACAGGCTCTACAACAAGCTTTTAAGATGAAAAATCTGAGAGAATTAAAGTATTTCTTAGGTATAAAATTTGCAAGATCTGAAAAAGGAATTCTAATTCATCAAAGGAAATATACACTAGAATTAATCTCAGAACTGGGACTATCATCAGCTAAACCTATAAACACACCAATTGATTGTAATGTGAAGCTAACTACTAAAAAGTATGATGAGTATACTAAGGCTGCGAGAAGCGGGAAAGCGAACTCTAACAACGTAAGATGATGTCTTGGAGGACATCGGTTCATACAAGCGATAGGAAAACTAATCTACCTCGCGTGTGAAGACCGGATATAGCCTACGGTGTACAAACACTCAGTCAATTTTACAACAACCAAGAAATCTCATTTCAATGCGTGATGGGATTGTTAGATACTTAAAGAATCGGCGGGACAAGGGATACTTATACAGCAAAGTAGAAATCGGTGTTACTCTTGTGATGTAGGCTGCTTGCCTCAAACAAGAAGATCGGTAACCGTTACATTGTCGATTGGTGATTACCTTATATCATGGAAATTAAAGAAGCAAACCACCATCTCCAGAAATTCACCTGAATCAGAGTACAGGAGCATTGCTACGACATTTGATGAGTTAACTTGGATAATAGGACTATTGGAAGAAGTTGGGACAAATATCAACTGACCAGTGATAGTATTCGCAGACGGCAAATCAATGATACAAATTCGTGAATCTGTGTTCCGTGAAAGAACTAAGAACATAGAGATTGACTTACATTTCATAAGAGAAATGATTAAAAAGTCATATAAGCGAGTATATCAACCGTCAAACCAACGTGATTTTCTCACAAAAGTTAGCGAATCGATACCCGGCATATTTGTTCCAAGCTTAGATTCTTGAATATCTTCCGACATCGGTTTGAGGAAATTGTTGAGATATAAAGGATATAAGTGCAAGTAGTAAGAAAGCGTGATTAGCGATTTACATTAGAGAAGTTAGAAAGTAGTTGAGATTTAGTAACTACCTCTTACACTAAAGAGCTATATATACATTGTATACATGGACATTGAGACTAATCTTTCAAATGAATGAATATTCTTCTTCCTCTCTTCCATTCATCTTCTTTTTCTTCTCTCTTTCTGATCAGCACAGGCTGTGCTGTGTATATTTCTAAATATTCTCGGTTGTATCGACTGCTCTCTTTTTGTTTTTATCAACTGTTCACCTCGAGCATATCGATAGCGATGAATGCGATCTAAACCAGCGACCAGCTTTGTTTAAGAAGGGATATACTAAGAAAGTAACTTCTTTGTTAAAGAATAATTTTAGAAAGGAATGAGAAGCAACATTTCCACAAATAGGTAGCAATATGTAGCATATTTTTTAGACTAATTCATACGCAAGGAAAAACAGGCAGCAACGTGAATTCTTTTTCGCAAGCAGCAATAATTTTCTATCTTAGCGGATCGAAGGTTTAGACATAGTTAATAGAACTTCAAAAATTGGCAGTGAAGATCAATGTATATAGGGTGCTGATTTAGACATAGGTAATAGAGGTTCGACATTAAAGGTATATTAAGACTATTCTTTTCTTCTTTTGGCATGTTAAATGCGAAGCGTCGATGTAATCTTGTCTCATAAATGATTCTACTCTTAGTAGTTAAGGATGTTCATGTTATTCATTCTATTTTCAACGCGTGTCTAAATATGCTCTAAATCCATATTGAGGTATATGGGAAATATGTTAATGTTCATAATATTAATCGGATGTGCAGCGACCTTACATCGCTCAGATAAACTCGAGTGTCTCACATCGTTCATGCATTATATACATGTATAAACCTTGACCTCAAGGCATTATATCTGACTCTTATATAGTATGTATTATATGTATGTAGGGTATGAAAAGGAAAATGTGTTATATAGGCACACCTTTGATTAGTTGATATATGATGATTATTATTCGTAGAAGTCGATATGATATGATGGGATGCCATGAGGTTTGATGGTGTTATATACGTATCATATGTATAGCAGGCATTGTGCATGAGCATACATAATACTTATGTATATTATGTCCCTCGAGGCGTGCCGCACGGGTATGACACTTAGGCATATTATGGCCTCGAGGCGATACGGTATACCGTGGTTACGGTCATGCGTGTGAAGCGTCTGAAAGGATTAAGACTTAAAATTTGAAGGATAGGTTGTGGATTATTTCGGGCGGGTTTTAGTCAACTTTGAGCGGTTTATGTTCGGTTGCCTTATGAGTTCCTAGGTGTTTCAAAGGCATAGTCGTAGTTCATTGAGTCTAGTTTCCAGCGCAACCAGCCGTTTATCGATAGGGCGTCGGAGTAGAAAGTTATGGAAGTTGCAAGTTCGGTCTGTGATCGGACGAAAAATAATTCGGGACGAGAGCCACGAGTCGCGATGCGGGAAGCGGGGCAGCGGCGCGGAAGATCGAGGTTAGCGAGGTTTCAGCGCGTGGCTGACTCTGGGCGCGGCAGCGAGGCGGGTTCTGCGAGGTTGAGTGGAAAAATCTGAACTGTTTTGTTTTAAAAAAGGCCATGGGAGGGTGACAAGTGCCCTCCCCCCCCCATCTGATTTTGCATGCACTACTTATTGACCAAGTCTTGAAGACTTGGTCATTCTTCAAGCTCTTCTCTCTCTCTCTCTAAATTAGAAGTTATTCCTTCTCTCTAGAAAATTAAGAGGAAATCAAGGATTGAGGAAAATCTGAAAAGTGTGGCAAGAAGAAAACTTGTTGGCAATCTTGTGGGAGTTATTGTGGTGGTGTTTGTGGAAAGGAGTCTAGTGAAATTGTTGGATTAATTTGGCTAAAGCTCTAAGGTAACAATTCTTTCCCTTTTTGCTAGTTTTTGGTGTTGCATGTGAAGAAGAAAAAACTTGTAGTGGTAAATAGTGCCCTTAGATAAATTGCATGTAAGAAATATGGTTTGGATATGAAAGAATTGGATAAGAAGGTTATGTAAGCATGTTGTAGCCAAAATACTACCTTAAACTTGTTAAGTTAGTTGTTATACATTATGGGGCGAAATTTTACACATCCAAGTTTAGGTGTGTAATCCCCGTTGAATTGGTTGGATGTTGAATTCGGCCTTGAAAAAGGTGGCAAAGTGTGTAGAAACAAAGGAAATGCCGCCCGATTTTCCATAGAATTTAGTGACTTTGCATTTGGAATATTCTACGTTGTAGCTTGAGGTTAATAAACGTATTATGGTCATTATAGGTTGACATACTACGTGCGGTATTGTGGACTTAGCAAGTGGATGACCGAAGAGGTATGTGGAACTTTCCTATCTCTTGAGCATGAATAGTTTTACCTATCTGATGCGATAGACGTACAAGGTTTTGATATCCCTTACTTGTTTTAAGGATGGCCAAGTTTGGTGAGTAAGGGGGATTAACTCATTTCTTTAAAAGTATTAAGGATGTCTTGAGTTTTCAAAGTTAAGGGACTTGATGTGTTTAAGTATATGTTCCTTGTTTCTCTTTTAAAAAGTGTAAGTCCCTTGGGTTAGAAAAATGTATTTGACTAAGGTATAATGTTAATATAATGACTTTATGGGAAGTTGGTTATATTAGCTTTATGGAAGGTTAACAAAGGAAGATTTACTCTAAGTAAAATGAGTACGGATAAATGACTTGAAGTTGTGAAAGACAAATTGATTTTTAAGGCATTAATTGCCTAAGGTTTTAAAAGAGTAGAAGTACATAGTATAGTACTTTGGGTTAAATTCCCGGATTTCATAAAGACATGATAGTGCCTAAGTAAACTAAAATGAGAATGTGTATGAGCAAGATTAATAAGAAGTTAAGGGGTTTCTTAACTTGCTTGTATTATGTGTGATAGCCGGTTTGTGCTAATGATATATATTATTATTTATTACGGGGTCATTCCCCGGGTTGTGGCATTTGCATATTCCGTGGATTTGCTAACCACGATGCGAGGAATACCTCGTGCGGTCGTAGGGCTCGTGCGGGTGAAATAGTCCCGTGCGGGTGATCTGACCTATCACGAGGAATACCTTATGCGGGTCCGCATGACCGTGCGAGTGAAATAGTCGAGGTAGGAGTGCTTGTAATCTGCGGGGCGGATGACCTTGCTTTGACCCATGAGCTTCCTATTTTCATGTTGTATATTATATGCTTGATATTCTCATTATTAGTAAGGCACAGTGTTCTGTAAACTGATTTTCATATATGTCTCCAGATATTTTAGACTTATAAGGTATTTTCAGTATTTTTCAGTTTCGCATACTTAGAACATATTGTGTACTGACCCCCTTCCTCGAAGTGCGTTAAATCTGCGGTAGGGAGTAGCGGTGGTGGATCCTCGCTCTTAGGATCATTGTTACGGTGTCGAGCTCCGTTCCTCCGGAGGCTTGTTTTGTTAATGCAGTTCTTCCACGATCTTATAGGTATTATGTACATTGAGGGGTATGGCGGGGCCACTGTCACGATTGATTCTTAAGTGCGTAGTCACGTTTGTGGTTTTGAAATAAAGACATAGTTATCTTGTTATACTTTTGATTAAGTATATTTTTATGGAAGACAACGCCGGCTTGCGATGATGTTTACTTTACGGGTTTATGTGTTATGTATGTTCATTGCTATTCTCGATGTATACGGCGGGTGCCGGTAGGGCACGATTGCGACCGGTCGAGTCGTGACAAAAGTGGTATCGAGCGATTAGTCCTCGGAAAGTGTCTGCAGTGTACAGTAAGTCTTGATTATCGGTGTGTTGTGCACCACGTCTATGTCGGAGGCTGCGAGATATTTAGGATTAGTTTCCATTCTTTCACTCTAGATCGTGCAATAGAATGTGTTATAGGTTGAACTTCCTACGATATTTTCCTTTATGTATCGATTATGCCTCGCCTGGCGAGGAGGCGCTAGTAGGGCGCGGAGGGTCGAGAGCACGAGCCGATCTTACGAGATGATGTTTGAGCGGCGGGTTCGCGGCGTCGCGGCCTCAGCGAAGTTAGTCGGCGGCAGCGGCTCACGAGACAGCGATGCGGAGCCTCGGTCCGCGGCCGGTGAGTATAGAGATACGAGGCGGTCCGGTTATTGGCAGCATAGTGGCGGCGTGGCCGAGCGAGCGGCGACCAACCTAGAGCAGCGGTTCGGATTGAGATTTCACAGTTGTCATCCACCGAGTTACATGGATCGAGATCAGGAGGATCTCGGGAGTTTGTTCGGCAATTCTGAGACTATCACGAGTGCTTAGGGCCTCGAAGGTGAGTCGTCATGCTAGCCTCTTCTACAGGATTCGTGATATTGCGTTGAAGCTGGTTTGAGTCATGGGAGTTGTCTAGAGGTGAGGATGCTCTTCCGGTGTTTGGGAGGAGTTCACGAGGCCTTCTGGATCACTTCTTGCCTCACGAGATAAGGAGAGCCGCGTGGATAGATTCTTGACCTTGAGGCGAGAACAAAGGACTATCGAGAGTCTGACACAGAGTTTGACTCCTTGGCGGTATCGCACACCATTGTAGGCGACATGGCGAGCGGGTTCGTCGATATGTGATGGGATTAGGCCGTCGTATGATTCTGCGTGCTTAGGGGTAGCTCTTGACGAGGATGGATATTGTCGGGATGCGAGCGTATGCGCGAGTTGAGGCGAGAGAGGAGGATCAACTAGACTTAGGCGGTATGAAGGCGGGGCAGCGAGTCTCGAGGCGGTTTGGCGGATAGCCTCGGCGAACTAGGTCCGCATTTGGCCCGGCCTGAGTGCTCCTACCGATTTTACGGCGGGAGTACGATCGGTCAGTCATTCGGGAAGCGGTCGGGGCTCGGGACTTGAGGTTTCGAGGCGAGCGGCGCTACCGTCGAACCGCCTCGTCTCGGTGTGCTCGATGCGGTAGGTCGCCCGAAGTGTCGTGTTCCTTGAGCTTGTTACTCTTGTAGCGGCGGGGCCATTTGAAAAGATTGTCCAGGCGGAGTGGCGGGAGTGTTATGGTTCGGTAAGCGAAGTCGATTCTTTGAATCTTCGTCTTGCGGTTATGCGCCGGGCGGTGTTCAGGGCGGCGAGCGCGGCGAGGTCGTGGTGGGGTCCCGATTCAGCGATCCTCACAGCCACATTTATGCTATGTCCGGCCGTCGAGGACCGGGGCGTCACGGATGTCGCCGGTACATTATTGGTTTCTTCTTTGTGATGTATATGCTTTGATAGATCCGAGTTCTACCTTGTCCTATATATCTCCTCGTATTCTTTGGTAGAATAGGGATAGAGCCCGAGTCCATAAAACCTTTTGAGGTGGCTACGCCAGTAGGTAATTCGGTGGTAGCCCAGCGGGTGTATAAGTCTTGTCCAGTGACTATATACGGTCGTCAGACTCTAGACGACTTGATAGAGTTAGATATGACGGACTTTGATGTAATTATGGGTATGTATTGGCTAGCGTCTTGCTATGCCAATGTGGACTGTAGAGAGAGATTGATGCGATTCGGTTTCTGGTGGCAGGTTGCTCAGTGGAAGGGAATCTTTGCGTCGTAGAGGGTAGGTTTATTTCTTACCTCGAGGCTAGGAAGATGGTGCGGAAGGGTATATCTACCATATGGTTCGGGTATTAAATCTGAGGTGAGATCTGGACCTTGATCGATTCGGTCGTTAGAGAGTTTCGGGCGTATTCCCAGGCGAGCTTAGGGTATCCTCACGAGAGAGGAGGTTGAGTTTTGCATTGATATGGCGCGGACACTTTCGGCGATATCTATTCCTCCATCTGAGATGGCTTTCTTTGAGTTGAAGGAATTGAAAGACCGGTGAAGGACTTCTTTGGAAAAAGGCTATCAGGCCAAGTGTTTCTCGCAGGAAGCGCGGTGTTATTTGTAAAGAAGAAGGATGGGGCCATTTGCGTATGTGTGTTGATTACGAGCGTTTGAATAAGGTAACTATCGAAGCAGATACCGCTTCCCGGGATTGATGATTTGTTTGACGATTGCGGGGTGCAGTGCTTCTCGAAGATAGACTGCGATGCAGTTATCATCAGTGCGAGTTAGAGGCGAGATATCCCAAATCTGCATTCGGGACCGGTATGGGCCTTATGAGTTGGTGATGTCTTCGGGTTGACAGCCCAGCGGTATTCATGGATTTGATGAGCAGGTGTTCAAGCCATTCTTGGATATATTCGTTATAGTATTCATTGATGATATCTGGTTTATTAGCGCGAGCGAGCATGCGAGACGGCGAGGCGGTATTGGGAGTCCTCGGGGCCGGCGATTGTATGCTAAGTTCTCGAAATCACGAGTTTTGGTTGGCCGGTGGCTTTCTTAGGGCATGTTATGGGGCCGATGGTATTCGGGTTGTCTGGCAAAGGTGAGGCAATCAGACTTGGCCTAGACCAGCTACCAAGCGGAGTGCGCGGCTTTGGGCCTTGCGAGGTTATTATCGGAGATTTGTGGAAAAGTTTGCTTCCGTCGGCACCTTTGACTAAGGTGACTCGAGAAATCGGCTATGTTAGGTGGGCGGATGCTTGTGAGAGGATTTCCGATTCTTGAAGGAGAAATTGGCGGCCTTGATCCTTACTCTTGGAGGGTTTAGAGCGGATATGTGGTTTATTGTGATGCATTGGGTGTCGGGCTTGGAGTGCGTCTTTGATGCGGCGCGGCAAAGTTATAACTACGCGTCTCGGCGGCTCGGGAAGCATGAGAAGAACTATCCGCATGACTTGGAGTTAGCGGCGATGATTCGTACCTTGAAGATGCGGAGACATTTTTGTATGGAGTTCGTGTGGGCGTTTACACGAACCGAGTCTCGGTATATCTTGATCGAGAGGAGAGTGAACTTGCGGCGAGGCGGTGGTTAGAGTTACTTAAGGATTACGATGTCGATATTCTATACCACCGGGGAAGGCGATGTAGTTGCGGATGCCGCCAGTCGCGGTCGATGGGTAGTGCATGCGATGCGGCAGAGAAGGGATATGGTCAGAGTTACATCGACTAGCGAGCCTTGGGGTTCGTTTGGTTGGTCCCGATAGTAATGGAGTTCGGGTTGAGAGGTTGCAGTCTTCCATCATCGAGGAGGTGAAGCGGCGTATGAGGATCAGGTGTAGTGCGGTATCGCGTCACGACTCTTGGAAGAGAAGAGTCGATTTGAGGTAGCGCTGATGAGGTGCTAAGATTTGAGGGCATTTGTGTGTTCCGATGTAGCGAGGACCGTCGTGAGATCCTGGGAGGCACGCGATGCTCGTTATTCTATTCACCCTGGGTCGACTAAGATGTACCATGACCTCAGGTGTATCTATTGGTGGGATGGCCTGAGGAGGGACGTTGCGGAGTTTGTGGCGCGATGCGGTGTCGATGGGTCGAGTTGAGCACGAAGCCGGTGGGCTATTGCGAGCTATTGATATTAGGCTTGGAAGTGGGATGTGGTAAATATGGATTTTATTACGGGGTTACCTCACGCTCGGAGAGCGTGACTCATTTGGGTTATTGTCGACGGTGTGAAATCAGCCATTTCTTCCGATCGGGGCGACTTTTGGTAGAGATTATGCTAGACTGTATATCTGAGAGATTGTGAGACTGCACGGAGTGCCTATATAGATTATTTCATACAGGGGAGCCCAGTTCTCGGCTAACTTATGGAGGTCTTTTCAGAAGGGATTAGGGACACAAGTGAGTCTCGATGCGTGTTTCATCCTCGGGCCAAGCGGATAGGCGAGCATCTTATCGGACCGCGAGGATATCTTTGAGGGCTTGTGTTATTGATTTCAGGGGTAGCTGGGAAGATCATTTACCTCTTGTGGAGTTTTCTTATAACAATAGCTACCATTCTAGTATCGGATGGCGCCTTATGAGGCCTTATACGGGAGGAAGTGCAGTCGCGATAGGATGGTTTGAGGTGGGAGAAGTTCGATTAGTCGGGCGGACTTGATTAATGAGCGATGGATAAGGTGAAGCTTATCCGAGGCGGTTGTTAGCGGCTCGAGTCGGCGAAGTCGTATCACGGATCATCGGCGTCGACAGGAGTTTGAGGTGGATGATTGGAGTCTTCTGAAGGTATCACCCGTGAAGGCGTGATAAGATTTGGGAAGAAAGGAAAACTTAGCCAGTACATTGGGCCTTATCAGTTGTCCTTAGGGTAGGCGAGGTTGCATGAGTTGGATCATCGTCCGTCTGGAAGCGGTACATCGATTTTCACGTGTCTATGTTGCGGAAATGTATTGGAGATCCATCTAGAGTGCACCCTATTCATGATGTACAGGTGATAGAGGGGTTATCGTATGAGGAGAGTCCCATAGCAATACTCGATCGTCAGGTTAGGCGACTTCGGACAAAGGATGTGGCTTAGTCGAGGTCTTATGGCGGAGCGAGGAAGAAATGACATGGAAAGCAGAGGAGGACATGATGAAGAAGTATCCTCACTTATTCCCTACACCTCCATGTAACCAACTTTCCTGCTTGTTAGTTTTAATTTAGCAATTATGCTTAAGTGATGTTGTGGCTATGTGGGGCATCTTTATGTGCAAGAGAAGTAGTTAAGAGGGTCTATAACGAGATTGTGATTTGAGTAAGCCTAGAAGGAACATCCGGGATGAATGTTTCTAAGTAGGGGAGAATGTTATACCAGTAGTTACAGTCATGCGTGTGAGAACATCTGAAAGGGATTAAGACTTAAAATTTTAGAAGGATAGGTTGTGGATTGTTTGAGGCGGGTTTTTAGTCAACTTTGAGGCGGTTTATGTCCAGTTGACTTATGAGTTCTAGGTGTTTCAAAGGCCTAGTCGTAGTTCGTTGAGTCTAGTTTCCAGCGCAACCAACCGTTAAATCGATAGGACATCGGAGTAGAAAGTTATGGAAGTTGCAAGTTCGGTCTTGTGATCGGACAGAAAAATAATTCGGACAGAGCCACGGGGCGCTGGCGGGAAGAAGAACCGCAGCGTCGGGAAGCGAGGATGCGGCGGAAGATCGAGGGTTAGCGGAGGTTTCATTGCGCGAGTTCTGCGAGGTTGAGTGGAAAAATCTGAACTGTTTTGTTTTAAAAAAGGCCATGGGAGGGTGACAAGTGTCCCCCCCCCCATCGGATTTTGCATGCACTACTTATTGACCAAGTCTTGAAGACTTGGTCATTCTTCAAGCTCTTCTCTCTCTCTAAATTAGAAGCTCTTCCTTCTCTCTAGAAAATTATGAGGAAATCAAGGATTGAGGAAAATATGAAAAGTGTGGCAAGAAGGAAACTTGTTGGCAAGCTTGTGGGAGTTATTGTGGTGGTGTTTGTGGAAAGGAGGCTAGTGAAATTGTTGGATTAATTTGGCTAAAGCTCTAAGGTAACAATTCTTTCCCTTTTTGCTAGTTTTTGGTGTTGCATGTGAAGAAGAAAGAACTTGTAGTGGTAAATAGTGCCCTTAGATAAATTGCATGTAAGAAATATGGTTTGGATATGAAAGAATTGGATAAGAAGGTTATGTAAGCATGTTGTAGCCAAAATACTACCTTAAACTTGTTAAGTTAGTTGTTATACATTATGGGGCAGAATTTTACACATCCAAGTTTAGGTGTGTAATCCCCGTTGAATTGGTTGGATGTTGAATTCGGCCTTGAAAAAAGTGGCAAAGTGTGTAGAAACAAAGGAAATGCCGCCCGATTTTCCATAGAATTTAGTGACTTTGCACTTGAAATATTCTACGTTGTAGCTTGAGGTTAATAAACGTATTATGGTCATTATAGGTTGACATACTACGTGCGGTATTTTGGACTTAGCAAGTGGATTGACCGAAGAGGTATGTGGAACTTTCCTATCTCTTGAGCATGAATAGTTTTACCTATCTGATGCGATAGGCGTCTGAGGTTTTGATATCCCTTACTTGTTTTAAGGATGGCCAAGTTTGGTGAGTAAGGGGGATTAACTCATTTCTTTAAAAGTATTAAGGATGTCTTGAGTTTTCAAAGTTAAGGGACTTGATGTGTTTAAGTATATGATCCTTGTTTCTCTTTTAAAAAGTGTAAGTCCCTTGGGTTAGGAAAATGTATTTGACTAAGGTATAACGTTAATATAATGACTTTATGGGAAGTTGGTTATATTAGCTTTATGGAAGGTTAACAAAGGAAGATTTACTCTAAGTAAAATGAGTACGGATAAATGATTTGAAGTTGTGAAAGGCAAATTGATTTTTAAGGCATTAATTGCTTAAGGTTTTAAAAGAGTAGAAGTACATAGTATAGTACTTTGGGTTAAATTCCCGGATTTCATAAAGACATGATAGTGCCTAAGTAAACTAAAATGAGAATGTGTATGAGCAAGATTAATAAGAAGTTAAGGGGTTTCTTAACTTGCTTGTATTATGTGTGATAGCCGGTTTGTGCTAATGATATATATTATTATTTATTACGGGGTCATTCCCCGGGTTGTGGCATTGCATATTAGTGGATTTGCTGCCCACGATCACGAGGAATACCGTGCAGTCTGTAGGGCTCGTGCGGGTGAAATAGTCCCGTGCGGGTGAGTCTGACCTATGCGAGGAATACCTGTGCGGGTCGCGTGACCCGTGCGGGTGAAATAGTCCCGAGTAGGAGTGCTTAATGATCTGCGGGGCGGATGACCTTGCTTTGACCGTGAGCTTACTATTTTTATCTTGTATATTATATGCTTGATATTCTCATTATTAGTAAGGCACGGTGTTGTATGGCGATTTTCATACATGTCTCGGATATTTTAGACTTATAAGGTATTTCGGTATTTTCGATTTAGCATGCCAAATACATATTATGCGACCCACTTCCTCGAAATGCGTTAAATACCACGGTAGAGTAGCGGTGGTGGATCCTCGCTCTTGGATCACATTGCAGTGTCGAAGCTCCGTTCCTCCGGAGGCTTGTTTTGTTAGTGATTCTTCACGATCTTATAGGTATTATATACATTCGGGGTATGGCGAGGCCTGTCCGCATTGTTATTCTTAAGTGCAGTAGTCACGTTTGTGGTTTTGGGCTGTAAAGACATAGTTGTACTGTTATACTTTTGATTAAGTATATTTTTATGGAAGGCAGCCTTGTCGGCTTGCCAGTGATGTTTACTTTATACGGGTTTATGTGTTATGTATGTTCATTGCTATTACGTGATGTATACGGCGGGGTGCCCGAGAAGTACGATCAGCGACCGAGTCGGGTCGTGACACATTCCCTACTGGTTGGTTGTTTCTTGTCTCATGTTACTCTCATATCTCTATTATGCTATTCTTCATGTTTGACATACTTGGTACATTATTTGTATTGATGTCCCTTTGTCGTGGGATGCTGCGTTCATGTCTGCAGGCTCAGGTAGATAGGGTGATAGTCCATACTAGTAGGTTGCTGATTCAGCTGATATTGTAGCACTCAACTTATTCCAGAGTTATAGTATAGGCGTGGTACAATATTTTTGATATGAATAGGGGTATGGCGGGGTTCTGTCCCGACCTTATGATGTCACATACTCTTTAGAGGTTTGTAGATAACTGTCTTTTGTATAGTAGTCGTGTATGGCCTTGTCGGCCTTAATATGTATATATGCATAGGTTAGATTTTTCTGTTTACAGGACTTTACTGTTATACCCCGTAATACTAGGGTTACTAATTGATAACGTGATGAAGGATTTAAGATTTGAATTTTGGAAGGAAAGAATTATTACATTTTCTTAAGAAAACTTTTGGATGAAAAGTGACGACGAAAACTTATTGAAGGGTAAATTCATCGTTTTCAAGGGCTAGAAGGTCTTATAATAATATTGAAGAGTCTTGGGGCTAATAATATAGGGTCCGAGAAAAATTCATAATTTTGCGGGGGACCTTCCGAAAATATTATATCTAGATATTTTGGCCAAGTGGGATATTTTTGAGAAAAAGATAATGTGACCAATGGGAGGGTGACATGTGTCCCTCCCAAGTCTTGCATGACAAATATCCATATATGGATATGTTAGAGACTTATAGACATTTTCATTTCATTTTTTCTTCAACCAAAGTTCTCTCGTTCTCTCCCTAATCTCGAACCAAACCAAGAAATTTCCAAGATCAAAAGTGGATTATTATCCAAGACTAAGCTCCCTAATGGAGTGCTAAGCCAAGATAACCCTTAAACCCCAAGAACATGGTGTTGGCCGAGAAGAGGGTTGAAACCCTAGGGTGTTACGTCGACTTTTTAGTGTCGAAATACAAAGTGAAGTTGTGTATAAGCTCATAGGGGTCACATATATGTGATTGGAACTTGAATAAGTGGAGCGAAATGAAAACTGCGGACCATTGTAGCCCGGACTATTTTGGGGTGTTTTTGGGCGCAAAATGAGGTAAAAGTTCTTCTTCTTTTAAAGTAATTGGATATTACTTATTGTTGTTATGTATGGATGAGAATGTACTAAAAAGAATGAATATTAAAACTAGATTGGGCCATTTTTGGCAAGTTGGCCGAGACTAGGCAATGTTTGTCGTCGTTGGATTCGTTGGTTATTGTCGTTGTTATCGACACTTGTTGCATGCTAAAATGAAGTAATATTGTTATTGATAAGTGATATGGAATATATATATAAGTGTTTAAATCGGAATTTGATTATATAGAATCATGGAAAAGGACTTTGGATTGTTGTAGTTGTTGTTGGCCGAAATGTGCCTAAAACTGTTAGACGTCATTGTGTCGTTTTATGGACTGTTTTGGGGTGTTTTTATGCTGGAAAATCAGCCTCTAATATGCATGTTTAAGTGTAGTAGTTGCTAATGGAAGTCCTACGGGAATAGGGGTGTGTAAAGGTGTTGAAACGCCTCACATTTTACCCTCGTTATTGTTGGATTACGAACTGTTTTAATGGGCTGATTAGTGGACTGTTTTGTATAATTTTGGGGCAGAATTTTACACGTCTAGTAGGCGTGTAATCCCCTTTGGTTGTTGCTTTGGTTGTGAACTGTTTTATTTAAGCTAAAGGGCCGAATTTTGCACGTAAGGTATGCGTGTGATCCCCTTTGGTTAACTGTTGGTTGTGCCTTAAATGAGGCTTGATTTGTGGTTGGATTCGGTCCTTGGAAAAGGTGGAAAAGTACGTAGAAGCAAAGGAAGTGCTGCCCAAATTTCCGTAGAATAAGAGGACAATTATTTGGTATAAGTCTTACACTTGATAGCTTGAAGTTGATAGAAGTGCTATTGTCATTTTAGGTTGAAGTACTACGTGTAGCATATTCTACTAGGCTTGTGGAATAGCCAATAAGGTTGAAGTACATTAGGCCGTATGCTACTTGTCGTGTTGGTTAGTCGTCAACGAGGTATGTGAACTTCTTCCTTCTATCGGCATGACTTATTCTTGAAGTATATTTTCCTTGTTATTTAGAGTATACGTTACTTGTTTCTTGAGGTATACTTGCCTTGATTTTAGAAGTATATTTGACTTGATCTTTATAGAGTTCTATTGGAACCTAATCCTTAGTGATATACTTCTTGGATAGTACTTTGGATTTCCTAAACTAGAAGTTGGTCTATATACTTCTTTGATAGTACTTTGGATTTCCTAAACTAGAAGTTGGTCTATATACTTCATTGATAGTACTTTGGATTTCAAAAATGGAAGTTCCTTTTTATGGTTTGAAAAGAACAAGTAACTTGGTTCGAAAAGTATAGATTACTTGATTTGAAAAGTACAAGCTTACTTGATTTTAAAAGATAGGACTAACATTATTGGAAAAGAATGAGTTACTTGATTTAAAGGAATAATTGCCTTAATGTTGAAAGTAGAAGTTACTTGATTTTAAAGGCTTGAGTGGAATTTAAAAAGGTGTAGTAACTTGATTTGAAAAGTAGATGTGCCTTCATACTACGAGTGTTAGTATCGTGGGGCTTATTGCATGAAATAATTCTTTTTATAAAGAATAGATGTACGTAGTATTTTGGGGTTCAACTCCCTAATGTTGCATGAAACGATTCTTTTCATGAAGAATAGATGTACAAAGTACTTTGGGTTCATTTCCCTAATGTTACATGACATGATAATGCCTTGGTTGTATTAAAATGAAAGATGTGGTAGTGCTTTAGTTTTCTAAAATGAAGGTTGTTATAACGGCTTTATGAGGAAGTTTGTTATAACAGTTTTATGGAAAGTCATGAAGATGTTTTAAAGTAATATGTGATGTCTAGTGCCTTGATTTTCCAAATCATGACTTAGAAAGATACTTGATATGATAAGTGTCTTGATTTTCTAAATGATGGTTTCAAAATAATACATGTATTGGATCCTACTTCCTAGTGATACATGTAGTACTTGGGCATTTCTAAAATGGAAATTTAGTTTATAAAGTGAATGTACGGCGGGCATACATTGTTGTAATGAAATTTAATCCTTAGTGATACAAGGTGTGATAGTGCCTTGGTGTTTATAAAATGGAAGACTTGATAGTGTCTTGGTTTATCTAAAATGAAAGTTCATTTAAAAGATAATGTTGTTGAGAGTCAAAAGGTGATTTAAATTGCACGAGGTTGTCATGATAGTTATATGTATAATTATTGGGATGAGTTGCACGATCTGCAACACTTGTATACATATATTGGGACGGGTTGCACGATCGCGACAACATATATTTATTGGGGTGGTTGCACGATCATGACACTTTTATATATATATTGGGACGGGTTGCACGATCATGACACTAGCATATCTGGGGGCGGGTTGCGTCAACAACGATATATATATATATATCGTTTGATGAGTAAATGGGTCGGCGTCCCATGATGTTGAACATGACTCTCGGTTAAAAGAAAAGAATGGTACATTTGGTTTATTTAAAAAGGAAGGCATGGTATTGTCTTGGGTTATCTAAAAAGGAAGACATGGTATTGTCTTGGTATTTTTAGCAAGGCAGGCATGGTATTGCCTTGGGTTTTATAAAAAACAAAAGTACATTCTATTTGTTCTAATGAGAGTCAAAGATTGTTTTAACTTGCATATGTTTACTCATATAGTTATTCGTGCATGGTACTGTCCGTGAACTTGTATTAACGATGCGGGATAGATTTCCCATGAGATGTGTATAGAGTATAGGATTTCATGACTAGATATACCAGGTTTTAAAATAACTCTCTTTTGGAAAAGGCACAGTTGGCTCTTATTGTATATGACACGGTAGGATCTGGTATTTGGTTTTCATACTTGCCCCTATCATTCTTTTATCTGATTATGATCGATTCTTGTACTTCTTATTTATACTTGGTACATGTTGTATGACCCCGCCAGGCTGCGTTATGCCGCAGTGTAGGTACTCGGTTTGATGATCGCGTGCTTAGGATCCTTGTTCAACATTTTGGGATAGCTCGATATTAGGAGCTTGTCATTATAGCTAGAGTATATTCATGGGTGCAGCGGGCCTTGTCGTCATAGTTCTTCTTGTCAAAAATATTAGAGGTTTATATTCATATGTGGGCTGGACTCAGGTAGAGTGTAATAAGTTTTATTTATATATGTATATAACGGCGGCCTTGTCGGCTTTGCCTTTGTTTAAAGAAAAAAAAGTGTTATTTATCATCCGCAGTCTACTTGTGTTGTATGAATAGAAGGGTGCCGAGTAGGGCACGATCATGAGCTTGAGGTTGGTCGTGACATAGTAATATCGAAGCGATTAGTCGTGAATGTCAGGCCAGTGTATAGTAGAGTCTTGTTTATCGGTGTGTTGTGCACCACATCCATAAACAGAAGGCTATAGTACATTTAGGATTGGTTTCCCTTCTTCTCACTCTGAGATCGTGCGATATAGCTGTGTTGTTAGGATAGTATTTACCTAATGTATTATTGTGGTTGCAGCTATGATAAAGGAAATAGTGGCCCAGCAATGATTATATGTACCTCGTATCCAGGTTGGTAAAACTATTGTATAGTTGGTATAATGATGATGTGTATCTGTACGAGCGTATTTATTTGGGGTCATATGTGTGTTGCCTAGAATGATTATGAGTTATCATGAGTTGGTTAAGTCTTAATAATTACTTGGAAGGTGTGAAACAATTTATTGAATCCACACCTAGACTTTATATATGTACTGATTTGGAATAGTCAGGAGGTAATGAACTGACTAAGATTGTGATAAACTCTCGAAAGATCAGGTTCAATTGACTTAAGGACATATCATGTTGTTAGATTAAGTCGTGTTGTACGCTTAAGTGGTATGTGTGAATAATTTTGGTATGGAGTAAATAGGGTTGTTATGGTTAAGACAACGTGATTTTGAGATTATGAGAAGCTACTTTACCCGTATGTGGGGACTGATAATGTAAGCTTGGGACATAGAAAATGTTACAGCCCGTAATTCAAGGACAAGTTTAAAAGAATGTACGTAAGGAATCAAGACTTGAAAATTGGTACGAAAGAAAGAATTGTTTTTTCGAAGGAA
Organism: Przewalskia tangutica; assembly: GCA_029844215.1. Classification (NCBI taxonomy): domain Eukaryota; kingdom Viridiplantae; phylum Streptophyta; class Magnoliopsida; order Solanales; family Solanaceae; genus Przewalskia; species Przewalskia tangutica. The sequence goes on along the minus strand of CM056722.1, from coordinate 137,187,465 downwards.
AATCTTCCGAACGTCGTAAAGGAAAAATGTTCGTTGATGAGAATTGGATTCTCAAAATGCATTATTTGAGTAGTATGGAATTTATTAACATTATGGAAATTTATTTTTACGGATTTGGTCACGTGGGGCCCACGAGGGTTACGAAATTTTTATGGACGAATGGGAGGGAGACATGTGTCACCCCCACATGGTCTTGGACAAAATTGGGCAAGGGTATTATGGTCATTGACCAATGTAGATGATCAAGTCTTCAAGCTTGAGATTATTGACTTAGTCAACTTGCCACTTGTATAGATATCTAAGTATCCTTCATCCTAGCCACACATATGTTGAGCTTAGCTAGAGGTGCTCTCGGGTTCATGAGTTTCCCACAAAAAAAAAATGCAATTGTGGTTCTTTATTCACAAGACTTTAACCCAAGGTCCCTAAGGATATTGTAAGGATATCTCAATAGAAAGATCTTGGAAAAACGACGTTTTCACGTTAGTCGCAAGGCGAAAACCTAAGTCGTTTTCATAGTTTTGGATTGAAAATGGAAGAGAAGTTGGTTGTGAACTTCTAAAGGCTTCAAATAGCGGATTGGAGCGTAAAGGAAATGAGCTAAGAATTGCTAAGGAGCGACTTTGAAACTTGGAATTTTATAAGGGCTTATCAAGGTAACAATATTGTCGTTAAGTGATTAAAGATTTCTTATTGTTGTGGTTAGGGATACAAACAAGTATAAGATGTATGTATTGAAATTTGATAAGTGTTATGGATATTGGAACCCTAATCCGAAACTAGCATGTTTAGCCTTTGAGATTGTAATTCAATTTGGTTATTAGTTTAGTCGTCGCATGTTATATAAAGAAGGAATTGTAGTTGTTGAAGTTGTTTATGGCATATAACATGTTAGACCTATGAACTTGGATTGAAAAAGAATTGGAAAGGACTTTGTGTTGTTGTATATGTTAGCCGAGAATGGCTTTGAATATTGAACTACTTGGTATTAATTGTGGGGCAGAATTTTACACGTTTTGTAAGGCGTGTAATCCCCTTTGATTGGTTGATGTTTTGAGCCTTAAATGTGGCATGTTAGTTATTGATTATCGGGCCTTGAAAAAGGTGGAAAAGTACGTAGAAACAAAGGAAATACTGCCCAATTTTCCGTAGAATGAGAGACTGTATACTTAGTATTATTCTACGTTAGAAACTAGAAGTTGATATCGTGTTGTGGCCATTATAGGTTGACAATTCTACGTGCGGCGTATTCGACTTAGCTTGTGGATTAAGCCGAAAAGGTATGTGAACCATCTTATAACCTTACAGCGTGATTCCTTATGATAAAGTAAGAAAATCCTACTCCTTAAATGATCCACTCCTTGTTTGTACTTGGATTGCCTAATATAGAAGTTGTTCTATATACTTCCTTGATGTACTTTGGATGTTTAAATTGGAAGTTGTTATAATCCATTACCTTGATGAAGTTTGGATTATCAAAAGTGAAAGTATTTTACTTGAAGTACATAGTCTTGAAAAGGAAGTAGTTTCCAAATCTTTTGGATAGTGCCTTAGTTCTAAAACCTAAAGCTTGTTATAATGGCTTTAGGGGAGTCAAATGAGTGATTTACTTAATTGATTTAAAAGAGGAGAAATGACATGACTTAAAGAGAAGTAACTTGTTTTAAAGGTGTGAGTTATTTGAGATTTAAAAGTAGAAGAAACTTGATTTCTAAAGTTAAGAGACTTGAAGTATTTTGAAAGTTATGTAACTTGATTTGAAAGTATATGATACTTGGATTTAAAAGTATAAGTCTCTTGATTATAAAAAGAATGAATTTGTCTAAAACCATAAAGGGTTATAACGGCTTTATGGGAAGTTAGTTATAACGGCTTTATGGAAGGTTAGGAGAGTTGTCTATTTTGATTGATAGACATGATTTGCCTAGATTGTGAAAATTGAAGTTACTTGGTTTCAAAGTCTTGAAATGAATTTCTAAAGGTGTAGTAACTTAATTTGAAAAATAGACATGCCTTGATACTACGGGTGTTAGTATCTTGGGGTTTTATATAAAAAGGAGTCTTTTGAAAAGAATGGAAGTACGTAGTACTTGGGGTTAAAATCCCGGATTTTTATATAAAACGAAACACGAGTTTATAAAATGAAATTCATTTTTGTATGATAATGAAAGTCTAAAGATTTTATGAACTTGCCTATGTGTGCTTGTGATAGCCTTTGAGTGCAAGTATTATATTTTTCTGTTGTGCGACTCTCGGTTGGAGGTATTTGTCTTGTTGTGAGTTTACATGGGCGTACCAACGGTGATGTGGGATTCCACGGTATCTTCCATTATGATTGATCCTTGGACATCTTATCGATGTGGGATTAGGGGCATGCGACCGAGATGCGGTTAGATTCGGATTGTTTTATTACTCGCGGACATCTTATACGATGTGGGATTAGGGCGTGCGACCGGAGGGCGGGTTAGATTCCCGGATTTGTTTGTACTACCCCATGGATATGCTTATACGATGTGGGATTCCAGGGCATGCGACTATGTTGGATATTGTTATTCCATGGACTAGCCCTCCATGAGATTTAGTGATGCAGGATGGTCTGGTAGAGAGTTTTCGTACTTGCCGGTCGATGGGCGTCGTAGGATAGTGCAGTAGATAGCTTTCATACTTGCCCGTCGATTCTATTGCCTGATTTAGTACGGTAGACTCGGTAGATAGCTTCGCACTTGCCGGTCATATCTCGTGACGACAGTGATGCAGTAGTTAGCTTCGTACTTGCCGATCGATTGTTGTGAGGATGGATCACAGTAGTTGGCTTCGTACTTTCCCGTCGGTTTATGATGCGGTGGATCGGTGGTTCGTTTTCCTACTTGGCGTCTGATTTTAGGACCACGGTGAGACTTGGTGTTCGTGTATGCTTATTGGTGTTATATTATATCATGAATGCCGTGATGAGGAAGGATTCCACGGGCATAGTTGATATTATGGGCGTGAGACCCGTAGTTATATTTGAGTGACTTTTAGGCATCGTCCACGACTTGATATGTTGCTTATGTATTGTGTCTTGTAGTTTGGCTATCATACATGTCTCTGTTTTGTATATTTGTTATGATTTCATTCTGATATTTTGATTTCACATACTTGGTACATTTTAAATCTTGACCTCCTTGGAGGCTGCGTTCATGCCGCGTGTCTAAATGCTGATTTGGTGATCTGCAGTGTAGGACCTGCTCAGAGTTTTGGATAGCTCCGTACATTCGGGAGTTTATCATTTTGGTATAGATCCTTGATCTGAGACTTTTATCTGATTATGATGCAGCGGGGCCTTGTCTAAATCGTATTTGATAAAACTCTTAGAGGTCTGTATTCATATGTGGGATTGGACTCGTGTACAGTGTAGTGTCTGTTGATTATGTATATTATATGGAAGCCTTGTCGACTTTGCCCTTGCATGTTCATTGGTTTTAAAGAAAAAAAATGAGGTGTTGTTTAGTTCCGCGATTTACTTGTGTCAGTTAGGTAGAAGGGTGCCCAGGTAGGGCACCAGTCACGGGCCCGGGGTTCGGGGCGTGACAGAAAAATTGTGAACCTTAGAATATTGATAACCGCTGAGACCTTAGATGTACAAGGCCTTCTCGGGTAGTAAGATTTATTTCAGACCAAGAATGAGAGTTAAGTGCGACGATGGGTCGGGTTGTGGGACAATTTCAGGTCAACCCGTAGTCTGGAATGGAGTGGGGTCAGTTGAAGGTGGTCCTGCTATGTGATAGGGTCACGAGGATCCAAGGCCCAATTCTAGTTAATCGTTGTACGAATTTCGTGGACGCGTTCCACCAGAACCAGGTCGTGGGAGCCAAAAATAGCCTTAAATTGTTGGGTGTAGTAACTCCAAGGATTTGAAAACAGAAGCAATAATTGAAATTATGTACGTATACTATAATAGGTTCGAAAGTACGAGAAGAGTACGACAAGTAAGAAAAGGAGCGAACAAGTGTTAAAAGAATTGAAGTGTTTACAGTTATGAATAATGAAGGTACGAAAAGAGAATACTTTTAGGCCATGAATGGGAGTTAATAGTGATGATACACACTTTAGATTTGATTCCTCATCTGGCTAGTGACTGATGTATATGCATGTGCGATATATTGTGGTCGTGTGTGGCATCGTTGGTTTTGTGGAGTATAAGTGTGTAGGTATAGTTAAAGGAGACTATGCCGAAAGTTGAATAGCTTGAGACCCTAGATGAACATTCGAGGACGAATGTTTCTAAGGGGGGAGGATGTTACACCCCGTAATACCAGGGCTACTAATTGAGAATGTGATGAAAGATTTAAGATTTGAATTTTGGAAGGAAAGAATTATTACATTTTCTAAAGGAAAATTTTGGATGAAAAGTGACGACGAAAACTTATTGAAGGGTAAATTCGTCATTTTCAAGGGCTAGAAGGTCTTATAATAATATTGAGGAGTCTCGGGGCTAATAATATAGGGTCCGAGAAAAATTTCACAATTTTGCGGGGGACCTTCCGGAAATATTATATCTAGATATTTTGGCCAAGTGGGATGTTTTTGAGAAAAAGATAATGTGACCAATGGGAGGGTGACATGTGTCCCTCCCAAGTCTTGCAAGACAAATATCCATATATGGATATGTTAAAGACTTAAGAGACATTTTCATTTCATTTTTTCTTCAACCAAAGTTCTCTCTTTCTCTCCCTAATCTCGAACCAAACCAAGAAATTTCCAAGATCAAGAGTGGATTATTATCCAAGACTAAGCTCCCTAATGGAGTGCTAAGCCAAGATAAACCCTTAAACCCCAAGAACATGGTGTTGGCCGAGAAGAGGGTTGAAATCCTAGGGTGTTACGTCGACTTTTTGGTGTTGAAATACAAAATGAAGTTGTGTATAAGCTCATAGGGGTCACATATATGTGATTGTAACTTGAAGAAGTGGAGCAAAACGAAAACTGCGGACCATTGTAGCCCGGACTATTTTGGGGCGTTTTTGGGCACAAAATGAGGTAAAAGTTCTTCTTCTTTTAAAGTAATTGGATATTACTTATTGTTGTTATGTATGGATGAGCATGTACTAAAAAGAATGAAGCTTAAACCGTGTTTGGGCCAGTTTGGCAAGTTGGCCGAGACTAGGCAATGTTTGTCGTCGTTGGATTCGTTGGTTATTGTCGTTGTTATCGACACTTGTTGCATGCTAAAATGAAGTAATCTTGTTATTGATATGTGATATGGAATATATATAAGTGTTGAAATGGGAATTTGATTATATAGAATCATGGACAAGGACTTTGGATTGTTGTAGTTGTTGTTGGCCGAAAACTGCCCAAAACTGTTAGACGTCGTTTTATGGACTGTTTTGGGGTGTTGTTATGCTGGAAAAGCAGCCCCTAATATGAATGTTTAAGTGTAGTAGTTGCTAATGGAAGTCCTACGGGAATAGGGGTGTGGAAAGGTGTTGAAACGCCTCACATTTTACCCTCGTTATTGTTGGATTACGGACTGTTTTTATGGGCTTATTAGTGGACTATTTTGTATAATTGTGGGGAAGAATTTTACACGTCTAGTAGGCGTGTAATCCCCTTTGGTTGTTTCTTTGGTTGTGAAATGTTTTATTTAAGCTAAGGGGCCGAATTTTGCACGAAAGGTATGCGTGTGATCCCCTTTGGTTAACTGTTGGTTGTGCCTTAAATGAGGCTTGATTTGTGGTTGGATTCGGGCCTTGGAAAAGGTGGAAAAGTATGTAGAAACAAAGGAAGTGCTGCCCAAATTTCCGTAGAATAAGAGGACAATTATTTGGTATAAATCTTACACTTGATAGCTTGAAGTTGATAGAAGTGCTATTGTCATTTTAGCTTGAAGTACTACGTGTAGCATATTCTACTTGGCTTGTGGAATAGCCAATAAGGTTGATGTATATTTGGTCGTATGCTACTTGTCGTGTTGGTTAGTCGTCAACGAGGTATGTGAACTTCTTCCTTCTATCGGCATGACTTATTCTTGAAGTATACTTGCCTTGTTATTTGGAGTATACGTTACTTGTTTCTTGAGGTATACTTGCCTTGATTTTAGAAGTATACTTGACTTGATCTTTATAGAGTTCTATTGGAACCTAATCCTTAGTGATATACTTCTTGGATAGTACTTTGGATTTCCTAAACTAGAAGTTGGTCTATATACTTCTTTGATAGTACTTTGGATTTCCTAAACTAGAAGTTGTTCTATATACTTCATTGATAGTACTTTGGATTTCGAAAATGAAAGTTCTTTTTTATGGTTTGAAAAGAACAAGTAACTTGGTTTGAAAAGTATAGATTACTTGATTTGAAAATTATAGATTACTTGATTTGAAAAGTACAAGCTTACTTGATTTTAAAAGATAGGACTAACATTATTGGAAAAGAATGAGTTACTTGATTTAAAGGAATAATTGCCTTAATGTTGAAAGTAGAAGTTACTTGATTTTAAAGCCTTGAGTGGAATTTAAAAAGGTGTAGTAACTTGATTTGAAAAGTAGACGTGCCTTCATACTACGAGTGTTAGTATCGTGGGGCTTATTGCATGAAATGATTCTTTTTATAAAGAATAGATGTACGTAGTATTTTGGGGTTCAACTCCCTAATGTTGCATGAAACGATTCTTTTCATGAAGAATAGATGTACAAAGTACTTTGGGTTCATTTCCCTAATGTTACATGACATGATAATGCTTTGATTGTATTAAAAGGAAAGATGTGGTAGTGCTTTAGTTTTCTAAAATGAAGGTTGTTATAACGACTTTATGGGAAGTTTGTTATAACAGTTTTATGGAAAGTCAAGAAGATGTTTTAAAGTAATACGTGATGTATAGTGCCTTGATTTGCCAAACCATGTCTTAAAAAGATACTTGATATGATAAGTGTCTTGATTTTCTAAATGATGGTTTCAAATTGATACATGTATTGGATCCTACTTCCTAGTGATACATGTAGTACTTGGGCATTTCTAAAATGGAATTTAGTTTATAAAGTAAATGTACGACGAACATACATTGTTGTAATGAACTTTAATCCTTAGTGATACAAGGTGTGATAGTGCCTTGGTGTTTATAAAAAAGAAGACTTGATAGTGTCTTGGTTTATCTAAAATGAAAGTTCATTTGAAAGATAATGTTGTTGAGAGTCAAAAGGTGATTTAAATTGCACGAGGTTGTCATTATAGTTATATGTATAATTATTGGGATGGGTTGCACGATCCATGACAACTTGTATACATATATTGGGGCGAGTTGCACGATCTGACACTTATATATTTATTGGAGCAGGTTGCACGATCCACGACACTTTTATATATATATATATATATTGGGGCGCGTTGCGATCATGACACTAGCGTATATGGGGCGAGTTGCGATCATGACAACGATATATATATACATTTGATGAGTAAATGGGTCGGTGACCCATGATGTTGAACATGACTCTCGGTTAAAAGAAAAGAATGGTACATTTGGTTTATTTAAAAAGGAAGGCATGGTATTGTCTTGGTATTTCTAGCAAGTCAGGCATGGTATTGCCTTGGGTTTTCTAAAAAAAAAAAGAGTACATTCTATTTGTTCTAATGAGAGTCAACGATTGTTTTAACTTGCATATGTTTACTCATATAGTTATTCGTGCATGGGCACTGTCCGTGAACTTGTATTCACGATGCGGGATAGATTTCCCATGAGATGTGTATAGAGTATAGGATTTCATGACTAGATATACATGGTTTTAAAATAACTCTCTTTTGAAAAGGCCTGATTAGCTCTTATTGTATATGACACGGTAGGATCGGTATTTGGTTTTTATACTTGCCTATCATTCTTTTATCTGATTATGATCTGATTTCTTGTACTTCTTGTTTATACTTAGTACTGTTATGTGACCCGCCGAAGGCTGCGTTTTACCGCGGTGTAGGTTTTCGGTTTGATGATCGCGTGCTTAGGATCCTTGTTGACATTTTGGGATAGCTCGATGTTTCGGAGCTTGTCATTATGGCTAGGTATATTCATGGGTACGGCGGGGCCTTGTCCCGTCATAGTTTACTGTCCAAAATCTTAGAGGTCTGTATTCATATGTGGGATGGACTCAGGTAGAGTGTAATAAGTTTTATTTATATATGTATATAACGGCTGCCTTGTCGGCTTTGCCTTTGTTTCAAGAAAAAAATGAGTGTTATTTATCTTCCGAAGTCTACTTGTGTTGTATGAATAGAATGGTGCCCAAATATGGCACCAGTCGCAGGCCTGGGGTTCGGGTCGTGACATTTACGTTGCACCTTTCTAGTTTATTATTTCTATGTGTTAGCAGGTTACCTCATGACGACCCTCGTGGCCTATGCTTAATTACAGTTAGATGATAAATATATAATTAATGGTACTCGACAAGTAATGTCCGAGTGTCCGTCATGGCTCTCCGATTTGAATCATGACATAAGAACTCATGATCTTTCTAATCATTCCCTCCCTTACTTTCCTCATATATTTCTAACCAATAATAATGGTTCGTGATAAGTTTAAATGGAGTCAAATGAACAATGAGTCTTCATATGGTATGTGTTTGGTATGAAAGAAATGTTTTCTATGAAAAATATTTTCTAGAAAATAAAGTAGTACTAGTTTTTAAAATTTGTTAGTGTTTGGTAAGTAAGTAGAAAATATTATCCCAAAAGTATTTATAAATAATCTCTACAAACATTATGGGGTGGAGATGGGCGGTAGGGTGTGGGATTGATGGGATGGGGTGTTTTGGAAGATGGGAAGGAGATAATTACAGTAGAATGTCATTTTATAACACGTTATCAACACGAGATTCTAACCAACCGAGGAATTGGACAATATCATAAACGAAATATTTGCAGACTGCTACCAATCGTTCCACAAGTATCTTGTAGCTCTTTGCCCAGTTATTTAATATGCGTAGATATATAGATTGATAATTTAAAAGCTAGCTATCAAGCCTACTGGATAACACCATGCAGTGATAAAGGATGCAAAAGCTAATCTACTTAAATAGCATAAGCTTTTCTCCGGTAATTAAATTTGCTCTCTAAGAGCAATATCGTCAAACGGACCCAAGTATTATTTTAATATTAATTTCATGATTTGCAACTAATTAGGACACAATCGCCAGAAGTGGCCATACTTTGTATATCTATTATGACCAAATTAATTAGCTATCGAAAGTTATAATAATATTAATTTATATTTATGGCATCAGAAGTTGCAATATTTTGTACGCTTGTTATGATTAATTTGTTTATGTCTATAACCATCAGAAGTGGCAATATATTTCATCCCTTCATTAATCACTATAAGTGATAATATTTTATAGGCTTGTGATTACAATTGAAGCTATGTTAGAAAAAATATCAACATTATATATGTGCCTTGATTTGCTCCTGTAGTAGCAATCTCTTAAAGAAGTCCTAACCGGTCATAATTTTATATAGTTAAAGCACGTTCAAATATGTTCCATTCCTGAAGAATGAGAACTTTTGATAAATATTACAAACACAGATTTATTCCCTGAAATGAACGACAGTAACTTTCTGATTTTTTCTCTGGAAATTCCGCGCCCCGGCTCTAATTCCTTCAGTCGCAGCTCATCAACGCCACAACCCTTCTTGCCTTGCGTCGCGGCTCTCCTCTACGTTTCTGACCAGATTTCGCCTGATTTGTTCTATTCTTCTCGGGATTCCTTAGGCTTCATTTCTTGGTCTTTTATTGTGCAATTTCATCCTCAAAAGCAGTATTTTCTCATTTATGACCGATGTGACTCAAAAGAAGGAAAAACAACCCTAACACTCTACTAAATGCAAAAGAAAAGAGTAAAATACTAACTAAAAATGACTCAAAAGTGTATATAAAATAGACTCAATAAACACCCCAAACATAAACTTTACTCGCCCTCGAGTAAAGCACTAAACAAAAAAACAAAAAAAAACAAACAAAAGACTCTATGAAATGAATCAAGTAGCTATATCAAAGTTGCCTAAAAAATCATGGATGAAAACTGGAATAATATATTAGAACACAACATGAATTTTTAGTAATCTAGAATTTCAAGTTAGATATTTCGCAAATTCAATGATGAGCATGAGTAAGACATGTAGAGCATAATCACTGAAAATACAAGCATCTAACCTATGCATGTCAATTTCATTGCATCTTTCCCAAAATTCTATAACTCGTCTACTTGCTATTCTTCACTAATCATAGACATACACATTAGGGATCTTCAGGACTTTCAAGGGTTATAATGTAGGCTTAGGCAGAGGTAGATAAAAGTTGGCATTTAGGCTCAATTACGTATCATAAGCATTTTTTTCATTTAACTCATTTTTCCTTCTTTTGACTTTCTTTTTAGTCTCATACCTATTTTCTCCCCTCTTTTCTTTTGAGAGAATGAGACACATTATTCAAGAACAAGCACCCCCAAACTTAGGCTTTTGCATATTTTTATTGGAGTGCATCAAATTTTCACTCTCTTTTTATTGTTTTTTCAACACTTTTCATCCCAATAATTTTCAATTATCACTTATGGCACAACCAGGGAATCATAGGGTGTCAAACAAAGATATTATTTCGGCTCAAAAGGGCAGACTAATGATATAATTTATGTCGAATAGGCAATTACGGCATGAAGGGCTATCAAAGAATGCCTGAATCATTTTTCTAAACATGTATATCTTAACTATTTTGCCTCAAATAACAAGCAAACATATTTTCTAGACCTTTTCAACCTTACTTTCCATAATTGAAAACACATAGGCTAAGCACAAATATCTAAATAATTAGATGTCATGAATTTTTTGCATATCTAACTTAACCACACAGATTTGTTGTTAATTCCGTCACATTATCCACTTTATCCACTCAATATATTTATAACTACAACATGTTTGATCCATAAAAAAAATTGACTAACAAAACACATAAAACAAACAAAGAGACAACAAAAAAACTCAAAACAAACACAAGACAAAATAAGATCCCCCCCTCCAAACTTAATCGAGACATTGTCCCCAATCTGTAAAGACTAAAAATAAAGGGACAACTTACAGACACAAAACATCGGTCATAACGGAGGTCTGGGAAGAGGTTCTTGAAATTACACAGGCATCAGGACTCTCTGAACTTGTGGCGTCGCGGCCCTGCATGTTGGCATGCGCGCGGATAAGCTGAAATAATCCTATAGCGGCTTTGCAGAGGCGCTGCAGACCTTGCTCCGGGCGCCGCGGTGCTAATTCACTGGAATATTCGATTTCTCCCAGTTTTCAGCATTTTCACCCTTTTCTCCTCGGAGTTAGTCTCTGCTTCACCTGTCATAAAAAACACACCAAACACAAGACTGTGAAACTGTTCAAGACAAAATAAAATAACTAAAACAAAAATTGAAATAACATGATTAAAAAACATTGGGTTGCCTCTCAAATAGCGATGTCTTTAACGTCTTTTAGCCAGACACAATTTTCTTATTCAAAAAGGGAGTAGATCACCCCCACAGCATATCCATTTCATTATCATCCCCTTCCTCCTTCTCATAAATGCTTTTCCTGAGGCTAAGTTCAGAAAGGTTCACCCATTTTTCATCATTCGTCGGCTCATTCACCTTGCCATCTTGTTTTAGAATTACTTCTAGAGCGTCAGTACCCTTGAAGCATTCCTGAGACACAATCTTGTCAACTATCCCAACAACAAAACATCTATCATTGGTTTGTGGTTCAGTTGATGGCCTGAAAACAGTGAAAATCATTTCCTCGTCCTGGACTCAGAGTTTTAACTCTCCTTTTTCAACATCAATGAGAGCCCTCTCTGTGGCTAGGAAAGGTCTCCCAGTGATAATGGGCATATTCTCATCTTTCTCTATATCAAGAATGAGGAAGTCAACATAAAATAAGAATTTCCCCGCCTTCACCAATACATATTCAATTATGCCTCGGGGATGTACGATTGAGTGATCTGCTAGCTTCAAGTTGACTGTTGTCGGCTTTTCTTCTCCCAACCCAAGTCTTTGAAACACATAAAGGGTCATCAGGTTGATACTTGCCCCCAAATCACACAGGCCCCTTTTATATGTAACATTCCCTATAGTGTAAGAGATGGTGAAACTCCCTGGATCTCTCAACTTTGGAGGAAATTTCTTCTGCAAGATTGTACTGCACTCCTCTATCAATGTCACTATCTCGTACTCTGCTAGTTTCCTCTTTTTAAAGAGGATATCCTTTATGAACTTGACATACGTCGGCATCTGCTCCAAAGCTTCAATGAAAGGGAGATTGATGTGCAGCTTTTTGAATACCTCTAAGAATTTAGAAAACTGATTATCCAGAGACTTCTTCTAAAGTCGTTGAGGGTATGTAATTTTGTATGTATACTCCCTCATGACTGCTGGTGGAGCCTTTTCTAAAATAGGGCGATCATCAGTAACCCCCTCTTTCTCTGCATCAACTGTCTTCTCCAACTCATTCTCTTTTTCAACCAATGGTTGGGGTGCAACATGCTCTAACTATTTACCACTCCTCAGGCTGATTGTCTGACACTGCTCCCTTGGGTTCAACACTTTGTTTCTAGGGAGAGTCCCCTGTGGTCTGTCATTCAATTTCTCTGCTAACTGCCCCATTTGAGTTTCCAAGTTCCTAATAGAGGATCTTGTTTCCTCCATGAACTGAGTTTGGTACTTTTGTAAGTATTAACAGTGTTGCTCTCAATTCATCAGGCTTCTCTTGTGGTATTTGTGGCCTGAGCTATTGCTGGATTTGTCCCTGAGGAGATGGATTTGGCTGTTGATATTGCTCCTGAAACTGCAGTTGCTGCCCTTGGTCATTCCTTCATGAAAAGTTGGGATGATTTCTCCACCCTTGATTATATGTGTTGGAGTAAGGATTGTTGTGGGGCCTTTGAAAATTTCCAACTGCCTGAACCTGCTCCATAGGTACATTGTTTGGATCCACTGCTGTGCACCTATTAAAAGTATGGGGACCCCCACAAATCTCACAACCCATTGGTTTCTGAACAACATTCATGGACATAGTACTCTGCTGCAACTGCTTTGTCAAAGTGGCGACTGGCGATCAATCGAACTCATGAACCCGGCCGCTTCCTGGTTGTTGCTCTCTCATCTGACCACTAATGGTTGTTAGTGGATATGTCTTCTAATAAATCATGTGCCTCATTGGTACTTTTGCCCATGAAATTTCCTCCTACATCAGCATCCATAATGGTACGAGTGGTACCACACAACTCATTGTAGAAGATGTGGACCAACATCCACTTATCAATCCCATGATGCGGGAACTTTCTCTGCAAGTCTTTTAACCGCTCTCATGCATCATAAAATGATTCTTTCTCCATCTGATAAAAAATATTAAGCTCTCCTCTAAGCTTTGCTGCCTACGACGGAGGAAGAATTTGGCAAGAAACTTCTGAGCCAAGTTTTGCCATGTGGTAATGGAGTTCACCTGCAAGGAGTTCAACCAGCTCTTGGCTCGATCCCTGAGTGAGAAGGGAAAAAGCCTCAATCGAATAACATCATCAGTAACGTCAATGTATTTAAATGTTGCACACAGTTCTAGGAAATTTGCCAAATGCATATGGGGATCTTCAGACGGTAACCCCCAAACTGAACTGAACCTTGAACCATGTGCAAGATCGATGATTTGATTTTGAAATTGTTTGCACCATTGGTAACCTGATGCAAGTATGCACCCATGTAATTGTCGGGAGTACATAGTCCCCTAAGCTCCTCTCTGTAGGAGGCGGGACTTGTCCCATGACAGTCGGTAACTCATCATTCACCTTATTTTTGTTTTGTTGATTTTTCATTGCTGGAGAATCAGTAATTCTTTTATCTTTCCTGTTCTGTTTGCAAAAAAAATCAATTTCAGGGTTCAAAGGTACAAGAGTATGCTCTCTCCTCTCCAGCATAAACAAGTTTCTTGAAATAAAAAACAATACAACAGATCAAGGCAGAGGTGTGTTCTAAAAAAACCAAATTAGAAATAAGACTAGATAATTCGATATTGGTAGTACGCCAGTCCCGGCAACGGCGCTAAAAACTTGTTGCGGTATTTCTGTGCGCTAACGCAAGTGTACGTATCGCTTAAGTAATAAAGTCTGTAAGACCGAGTTATTGTCCACAGAGACTATTTTATCAAGTATTGAATATCTAATCTATGGTATCTATTTGGTTAACGTTCCTTTGTTTGAGAATTTTAACTAAGAATTAAAACTAAACAAATGCAGAAAATAAACTAATTATGATAATACATCGGGTTTAAGACAGTTAAGAAGGGAATTAGGGTTTCCAATCTCCTCAACTATCCACTCTTTCACTTGTTAATGCAAAGTTAATGACTCTTCTTTTTATTAAGATAGCAGGTTAACGAACATGTTTTATATTCCGGTTAGGACATTTAAAAACTCAACCTTATGCAGAAACCTTCTGTATTTCTATGATAGATTTTACCACACGGGAGGATTAAGAACAATAACCTTAAACACTACACAAGTATCGGGATACTTTCGTCCACAATTTTTACCTATGTCTAAACAACTATAGCATATTCAAATCTCCCTTTTCAGATCTCGATTCAAAATCATATAAGTTATGACAATTAATGGTCAGTTAATTATCAAACAATCAATACAAATTGAATAGATCTTAATATAGCTGAAGAAGAAATCAATAACTATGCATTAACTTATGAAAAAGTTTCAAGCGATTCAACGGAAAACTCTAATAAAGAAATTAGCTCCTAGACATTGTCATGCTAAGAACTAATTTACAAATATCCAACATAAACTGCAATAAAATAAAGGGAAAGAAAAGAATTTGAACAAAAGTCTTCAATTGTGTATGTGCCTCATTTCTTGCCTCCAAAGGTATGATGAGAAATATGTAAGGGTTTCAGAGTATTTATATCTGAGAAAAACCTCATTTCGGACCCTTTTACCATTGTTAAAAATAGATTTTCTTTCTAAAAAAAATGTGTCGGTGCCACGACGCTGCTGCCAAGCGTCGCAGCCCTAAATCAACCGAGATCAACTGTTGCTCACTGGAATTCTGCGCGCAGCTGCTTTGCCAAGCTCATGGCGCTTACGGCTGATAACTACGATTTGTTTGCGCGATTCTAATTCCTTGATCGCGGCTCATGGCGCGCGACCGCTTCTTGCTGCATTGCTCTCTCTACGTTTTTACGGTCGCTTTGATTTGTTCTATTCTTCTCGGAACTCCTTAGGCTTCATTTCTTGGCTTTTTATTGTGCAATTTCATCCTCAGCGATATTTTCTCCTTTATGACCGATGTGACTCAAAAGAGAAACAACCTAACACTATACTAAACACAAAAGAAAAGAGTAAAATACTAACTAAAAGGACTCAAAATGTATATAAAATAGACTCGACATTTAACACCTATCAATCCGAACTATTCTAGCGGTATGATAGATGCAAACAACAAAACATGACTATTACATCTACTTAACAAAATGAATGTGAATTACATACTCGGATGAATCACGTATTATTGCCAAACCAATCGACAAAATACCGAAGATAAGCATAGGAAAGAGGTATATTAGCGAATACCAATCTCACCCTTTGAACAGCTATAACTAAGCATGCTACATACTAATCTGACAGGTTCAAATAAAAAATAATATCAACCACACATACTGTAAATTAGTTTGACATGCGCAAGTGACAACTAAATTAAACAAACACATTTAACAAGCACATAATCATTATACAACCCGTATAGTATAAATCGAATAAAGAATATGAAAGGAAATGCGTTTACCTTCTCTAGGCAGAAAACCGAGGCAGCGTATCAAGTCGTCGATCCACTCGGAGTTTGTTGCTATGCGATTTGAAAGGAAGAGTCGATTTGCGATGTTCAACGGATAAAATCGCTGGTAAAAAAAGGGTTGTCTACTGTGAGAAGAGGTGGGTGTCTGCTAAAATTTTCTCTTGGGTTTTCTACTGGTTTTCGATCTGTTTTCCTAGTGTTTTCCTCTGTGGAAATTGATGCCTTTTCATGTGTAAAAAACATATTTTATAGACCGATTTTGGGTATCTTGGGGCTACTATTGAGAAGGTTTGTTTTTCTGATTTGATTACAATTTGGTGTCCATTTTAAAACGATTTTGGGGCTTCGGTTTTGGTAAGCTTTGATTGTAAGGAATGAGTTGGTTTTGGTAAGTTTGGATATCGATTTGGTACGATTTGATTATGGTTTTGGTACTAATATCAGTCGATTATTATGGCAAGTTCTAGTACAATTTTGAGAGATTTTGATATGATTTAGTATATTATAGGATACAATCTGTGGGATAAGGGTGTGGAATGAGATGAAGGTTGTTTGGGTTTAGAAAAGGAAAGGGATTGGGCTGTGGGTTGATGGGCATTTGGGTTGGGATGTTTGAGTTTTGGGGACTGTTTTGGACGAAAATAATAAAGGTAATGGGTATTGGGCTTTTATTTGGTTTTTTTGGTCGAGTTTTAAATGTTTTTATTAGTTTTGGCTTGAGTTTAAATTATAAAGAATATTTATAAAATCGTTTTGAGTATTATGATATTTAAGGAGTGCTTAATGTTCTTTACAAATGCGGCGCCATTATTAAATTCTTTATTTACGTATGTATTATTATTATAAGAGTTATTTTGCATTGTATAAAAGTAGTTTAATTTTATAGGTGAATGATTGGAAGAGAGGGTCAAAATTGGGTGTCAACATTTATGTCAAAGCAATTGCTCTAAGTCTACGAGGACTCAGACTCTTTTATAGATGTGTTTTAAATGTAAAGGTAGATGATAAACTTTTATGGGTATTTACACCAAAGTGTTTGCTCACAAAGGCCAAATTTACTCAGATACATAAACGCAGTCGTGTAATGGGGTTGACTTGCTTAGACAAATCTTGGTGCCAAAGTGTCGAAGTAATCTAAGGACGCAAGATTGAATATCATATTTGATCAACCAAGAATTGCAAATAAGTTTTGCAATTGTTTTAGAACCTACCAAGATGTGTTGTTGAAGTTATCAGCCAAAGAAAACGCGTGTCGCGCCCGTTTTTGACCTCGAGTGCGAGCGGTATCATGGCGTTGTTCTTTGGCGGTTCTGGATGGAGCAATAATCTTGATTTTGAAGTCGCCACCTAATTAGTTAAGTGAATTAGGACACTTGATTTATTGCAATAAAATCTGAATTAATCTCTATATAATGGTCTGCGAAATTAATGAGATTCCGGATCAGAGTTCTTTATTATCCTAAAGGGAAGGGGTTATGCATCCTTTAAGATCTGCTAACTTGCGGTTATTCGTTCAAACCTAGGTTAATTATATATTGCCTTTTTATTCTACATATTCTAAGCAATTTTCATAATTTACCATTCTGATGGAATCTGTCTGAGAATAATAAAGATAAAATCAAATAAAACTCCGGGACATCTTTTAGCCCTTTTTAGGCCTTCTGCACAAGATGATCTCCGGGTACCTGCATAAACACTTAGTAAAAGTGTTAGTAATAGAATAAATAATTTTAAAGCAACGACAGGAATTAATAAGTAAAGTAAAAAATAAATCTGTTTTTTGTACAGGGGAGACCTTGGAAATCAGACAGAGATTCCTTCATCGACCAATATTGTTAGAAACAATAAAATAAATAAAACCTTCAAATCTGCGCCAAAACAGTAATAATTTTAAACACGGAGGGCTCAGAAATATAAAATAAAGTGGGACATCCTAAACAAGTGCGATTTGCGGCTTCGCCCGCCAGCGTATGTTGAATTATCTGTGTAAGTAGAAGAAATCATCAGCGCCGAAAAGCTTCATTTTATTTTATTTTCCGTCTTTGCAACTGTGGAGGCCTCAAAAATCGACGGATAACTTTTTCATTGGCCAATCAAGTGTAGTATAAGTTCAAATCAGTAATAAATGTAAAAGTGTAGCATCTGTTCATTTGGAATAAAAATATGTTCCATTAAGTTTAATAAAATAGGAGGGCAAAATCGCCCTAATCATTAAAAACAAAGCGGAGCGGTGAAGGTTAGCGGATACATTCGAATGTCGCGAAAGCGAAGCGAATGATAATAAAATCAGTCAACGACAACAAAAACAACAAGGTCGAAAATCGGAAAAAATGATCCACCCGCCAATGACTGACAAAACTCCCAGCGAAACCAACGCGATCGTCGGAGCTTAAACAAACTCAGATAATGTCGAAATGAAGAAATCGATCGATATCAACAACAAAAAACAAGTCCCAAAAATCGGAAAAATCGATCTATCGACCACAGCGGACCACAAATCAGAAAAATAAATTCAGAACAAGGTGAAAGCGAGTTTGCACGAATCTTAAACTCAGGCGGATCTGAAATAATGAAATCGATGCAATAAACAACAACATGCTTGCGGTGGCGGTGTCAGTTCCACGGCTATGGCAGGAACATGCTGCACAGTGGTGGTCGGTGGTAGCGATCTTTGGGTTCGTGAGATTTGGGTGTAGTTCCGTGATGCATGAAGTTCACCGGAGGGACAATGGTATGGTGGGAGTTCGTCGGTGATGTTGGTGGCAATGGGGGTAATGGGAAGTTCGATGGGGGCGTTGGTGGAGGAGAGAATGGAGGGAGAGTGAGTATAAAAATCTGAAATGGGGGTCTCCCTAAAGTGTGCGGCTGTGAATCCCTTCAATTGAAGTGTGGGTAGTGTTTATTATATAGGGGTAGGATTAAAGTTTAGTTTTTTTAGGTTTGGTTTTGGAAGGAAAATAAATGGGTGTTTAAAATTTAAAAATGGGCGGTTGTGCTTATGGAATGGTGGACCGGACTGATCCGGATTGTGCCTCGGACTGGACTGGTTTGACAAAAATGCAAAACGAGTTAACTATTTAAAAGAAAAATTATTTAAAAAGATGTAAAATTATTAAAATGCAAATGCCGATGCAATAATAATAAAAAACAATATTTAACAAATGTTTAATGTCTAATTAAAAATTAAAACGAGATGTCAATTAATTATTTAAAGAGATGCAAATATTATTAAAATAAACGATGGTGTAATAATAATAGAAACATAATATTAACAAAGACAAAATGGTTAATTTAAAATAAAAAGATAAAAATGCAAAAAATAATGATTAAAACGTGGTGTCCTAAAACACATAAAAATGCAACAAATATACGAAAAACGGGTCAAAATTGGTATCAATGACATGTCCTCTTTTATGCGGAGATGATGGAAGAGTCTTGGACAAAGATGTTGACTTGTAGCCAATTTTGTCTGTTTTATAAACTAGAACTCAAAAGTGGGGTGATGCGGACTCAAAATTATCGATGTCGAATTATGATGACCTTTGGAGTGCGTTGTGATCTGAAAATAAAAAGCAAAGTTAGCGCGATTTAAAAATGTCGATGTCGAATTATGAGGACATTGGATTCTTTGCGATGCTAAACTTATGGTCGGACGAATCTGGATTCAAAAATATGTCTCGATGTCGAATTATGATGACCTTGGGTTGTTGTGATCTTTGAAAAATTAAAGCGGGCGGATGCGATTCAAAATTTTGTCTAGTGTCGAATTATGATGACCTTTGGGTTACATGTTGCGGAGATCTTTGGAGGAGCGGATCAGCGTTAAGTACAAATTTCTTGATTCGAGATAGTTCCACATTGTGCTCCTGCTCCTATAATTAAGGCTCCTGCTGGCTAAAACGTAAAAAGATTAGTGCATAACTGTTAAGACAGAAAAATGATAAAGCATGAATATATGAGAAATACGATTATGTGAGTAGTAGTGTCGTCCTGTGTAGACGTAAAGTGTTGAAGGTAGCGTGGTTGCGGATGAATGATTAAGATGTTGGTAGCGTCATTGTGTTGACACGTTGCGAGTTGCTTCATGCACGATAGATGTGGCGTGAGTGGCAGGTGCTCGAGCGTTATTGTGCGTATGACCCGGTGCTCGAGCGTTAACTTAGATGATGCGGTGCTCGAGCATTGATCACGAATGATATCGGTGCTTTCGAGCATTGATGCGGAATAACGCTGTACTCGAGCGTTGACTTAAATACGCCGGTGCTCGAGCGTGATTTAGATGATCTGGTGCTCGAGCATTGATCACGAATGGCGTCGGTGCTCGAGCGTTGACTTAAATAACGCCGGTGCTTTCGGGCGTGATTTAGATGATGCGGTGCTCGAACATTGATCACGAATGATGTCGGTGCTCGAGTATTGATGTAGATAATCACGGTGCTCGAGCATTGATCACGAATCTTTGGTGCTCGAGCATTAATCACGAATAACGTCGGTGCTCAGGCGTTGACTTAAATAACGCCGGTGCTCAGGAATTGACTTAAATAATGTCGGTGCTCAGGCGTGATTTAGATGATGTCGGTGCTCAGGTATTAATCACGAATAACGCCGGTGCTCGGCGTTAACTTAAATAGCGCCGGTGCTGGCGTGATTTAGATGATGTCGGTGCTCAGCATTAATCACGAATAATCATTACTCGAGCATTGATCACGAATAATCTTGAGTATTGAGCATTAATCACGAATGATATCGGTGCTCGAGGGTAATCACGAATGTCGGTGCTCGAGCATTGATGTAGATACTTAGCGGTGCTCGGCGTTAACCATCTTGTCGGTGCTCAAGCGTGATTTAGATGATCACCGGTGCTCAGCATTGTCACGAATGATGCGGTGCTCGAGCATTAATCACGAATGATGTCGGTGCTCGAGCATTGATCACGAATGATCGGTGCTTAGCATTAATCACGGTGATCACCGGTGCTCAAGCGTAATGTAATAACGTCATTGCATAGACGTTATGTAGATGTCGTCGTTGCATTTAAGGGAGGACATTATTAATAACCGTAATAGGAGGATGTCGTCGTGTGGACGTAATAAGATGAACATCGTTGATAGACGTAATAAGAGGACGTCATTGTGTGAACGTAATAAGATGAACGTCGTTGAATAGACATAATAAAGGACGTCATTGATAACCTTAATAGGAAGACGTCGTTGTGTGGACGTAATAAGATGAACGTCGTTGGATAGACGTAATAGACGTCATTGATAGCAGTAATAGGAGGACGCCGTTGTGTGGACGTAATACATGAACGTCGTTGAATAGACGTAATAAAAAGAGTGTCACTGATAAATGTAATTGAGCTAACGTCGTTGTGCAGCCATAATAAGAAGACGTCATTGATAGATGTAATAAGAGGACGTCATTATGTGGACGTAATAAGATGAACGTCGTTGAATAGACGTAATAAAGAACGTCATTGATAGTCGTAATAGGAGGACGTTGTTGTGTGGACGTAATAAGATGAACGTCGTTGAATAGACGTAATAAAGGACGTCATTGATAGCCATAATAGGAGGACGTCGTTGTGTAGACGTAATAAGATGATTTCGACCCGGTGGGCCAGGCCACTATAATGAAATTACCTGCAGAATATAAACCGAATAAAAATAATTAGAGTCGTAAAGTGATTGAGAAATGAAGATGAGAGTGGCCCTGTGAGCAAAATGACGCCTTGATAGACGCGTGCGATTATGGCTTTGCGGGCTGAGCTGCTATGTGAAACTTCCTACAAAATCAAAGATAGATGCAGTAATTAGTGCAGGGATATATAGATATGCAAAACGAATGAATGAGGATAAGAATGTGGCACAATGGTAGAAATTTGCTATCTGAAAATCCGCCAGCGTTGCCAACTTTCCATTATTATACGTACTCAAAGAAAATTTGTGAGATTTGAAATGAAATTCTGATTTATGCGGACTTTGTAGCTTTAACTCGACCACTCGCGTACGATCTATTCGGACTTATGTCGTTATGCGGCTTTAAGTATTTGGCTACGAGGCGTAGTCGACAATATGTTATTGATCTTGACTTTCTCTTAACGCGGTGAAGCATTTTTAAAGCAACCCAGTTTTGGCATAGCGGATGTCGAATGGGCGAGACCGAATTTGATATGGAATACCTTTACTATCTATCGCGAGATTGGATGGAGTGTACTTTATGTCGGTAGAGTAAGGGCAAAAGATTTTAGAAAGAGTTGGACTGAGTCCGATATGGCCACCTACGTATCTCTCCATAGAGATAAAGTAGATACATAGTCTAGGAGTATAGCCCTATTGAAGTTAGGTTTGTCTATTAGACTTCGAAATGTGGGACCAAAGCGACATGGCTTGCGTATCCGTAGAGAGAATCAGTCACGTGTAGTTCGCGGTGACGGAGAATAAAGAGATTTTTAATAGATGGAAAATTAGGATTTTTAAAAGGTGGGGCAGAAATTCGAAATGGTCACCTCTTATCCCCGTGGGAATCGGGTCACAGCGTAGTTCGAGTGTGACAAATTTTTGAGAAAATCGTTGTTTGGGATATGGGCTTTCAGCGTATCACGATGCATGAGAATAACCTGACCCAGAGAAAACCAAGCTAGTATAGCTCGTAATCAATGCTAAGCGCATTCACAAAGTTGAAGTGGCAGAATACTGTACTAAAGTGCACATAGCTGAAAGCAACAAACATTACAATAGTAAGCAGACTATATAGATATCGAATGCGTGTCCTAGCATGTTTGGGACCTCTTTTAATGCCAGAGGTGGGCCTAAACTCCAAATATGCAAGATTATGATAGATAGGTCCAAGCTGTTAAATTGCAGTGTATGGTTGGAAATGACGACCAAATGACGGTGCACTTTTTCCAATTTCGGTGTGTCATGATCAGGCTTGGATCCGTCTATCATCATCACGCTACACATAGTATGCTAATGGGTCGTTGGGTTGTGAAACCCGTCGACAAGTTTGGAGGATTTTTAATTGTGGTGTTAATACCAAGGATTAACCCACCTAAGGTTTATGCATGCATGACTTAATATAAAAGGGTGGTATAGCTCTATCTTAAGCTTTCTAAGATTTGGCTTACTAGGCCTTGAGTTCAGTGGTGCTCGAGTGAGAAGGCTCTGTGACCTGGTTGAACCGGATGCTCCTGCGCCTTTTCCAACTCGCCTATATTTTGGTATTTGAAAGAAATTTGCGAGTGCGCCAGCACACCTCGTGTGTAGTGTGTGATAGTGTCAATTTTCCAGAATGGAGGAAATATGAGTGGAATGACAATTTAAGGAAAGCAGTAAAAGAATGTAGCAATTAAAGTAGTTAATTACAAAAATAAAAGCAAACAATATAAGACATTTACAACAAATATAAAAGCAAAATAAAGCGCAATATTTAATTAATCTGGGTTTGCTACGATCAAGAACCTGATATTCCCCTGGATGGCGCAATAATGCTGATTTGAGGAGTCGCCACCTAATTAGTTAAGTGAATTAGGACACTTGATTTATTGCAATAAAATACTGCAATTAATCTCCATTTAATGGTTTGTGAAATTAATGAGATTTCGGATCAGAGTTCTTTATTATCCTAAAGGGAAGGGGTTAGACATCCTTTAAGATCCGCTAACTTGCGGTTATTCGTTCAAACCTAGGTTAATTATATATTGCCTTTTTATTCTACATATTCTAAGCAATTTTCATAATTTACAATTACAATGGAATGCAATACAGAATAATAAAGCTAAAATCAAATAAAACTCCGGGACATCTTTTAGCCCTTTTTAGGCCTTCTACACAAGATGATCTCCGGATACCTGCATAAACACTTAGTAAAAGTGTTAGTAATAGAATAAATAATTTTAAAGCAATGACAGGAATTAATAAGTAAAACCAAAAATAAATTCGTCTTTTGTACAAGGGAGGCCTTGAAAATCAGACGGAGATTCCTTCATCGGCCAATATTGTTAGAAATAATAAAATAAATAAAACATTCAAATCCGCGCCAAAACAGTAATAATTTTAAACACGGAGGGCTCAGATATATAAAATAAAGTGGGACATCCTAAACAAGTCATTGCGAAAGCTTCGCCCGCTTGTGCATGTTGGTTATCCTGTGTAAGTAGAAGAAATCATCAACGCCCAGAAAGGTTCATTTTATTTTATTTTTCGTCTTTGCAACTGTGGAGGCCTAAAAAATCTACGGATAACTTTTTCATTGGCCAATAAAGTGTAGTATAAGTTCAAATCAGTAATAAAAATAAAAGTGTAGCATCTGTTCATTTGGAATAAAAATTTGTTCCATTAAGTTTAATAAAATAGGAGGGCAAAATCGCCCTAATCAGCCCAAAAATGAAACGGAACAGTGAAGGTTTGTCGGATACATTCCAGAATGTCGCCGAAACAAAACGAATGATAATAAAATCAGTCCAACAGCAACAACAAACAACAAGGTCCCGAAAATCAGAAAAATTGAACCACCCACCAATAACAGCCAACAAAACTCCCAACAAGAAACCAACCGCAGTCGCCGGAGCTTAAACAAACTCCGATAATGTCCAAAATGAAGGAAATCATTCCAATATCAACAACAAAAAACAAGTCCCAAAAATCAGAAAAAATCGATCTATCAACCACAACAGACCACAAATACCGAAAAAATACATTCAAGAACAAAGTCGCCGGAATTTTTAGAACTCCGACAAGAAGCAGTAAGCGCAAAACAAACGTCCGACAACCAAGCGAGTCACGTATCTAAAAAACAAAGTGAAGCAGGATTACGAATCTTAAACTCGGCGGATCTGAAATAATGAAATCGATCCAATAAACAACAACATGCTTGTGGTGGCGACGTCACTTCCACGGCTAACGCCGGAGAAACGCCGCCTGGTGGTGGTCGGTGGTGGCAGTGCTGGGCTCGTGAGGTTTGAGTGTGGTTCATCGGCGGTATGTGAAGTTCACCGGAGGGACAATGGTATGGTGGGAGTTCGTCGGTGATGTTGGTGGCAATGGGGTAATGGGAAGTTCGATGGGGGCGTTGGTGGAGGAGAGAATGGAGGGAGAGTGAGTATAAAAATCTGAAATGGGGGTCTCCCTAAAGTGTGCGGCTGTGAATCCCTTCAATTGAAGTGTGGGTAGTGTTTATTATATAGGGGTAGGATTAAGGTTTAGTTTTTTTAGGTTTGGTTTTGGGGGGAAAATAAATGGGTGTTTGAAATTTAAAAATGGGCGGTTGGGCTTATGGAATGGTGGACTGGACTGATCCGGATTGTGCCTCGGACTGGACTGGTTTGACAAAAATGCAAAATGGGTTAATTATTTAAAAGAAAAATTATTTAAAAATATGCAAAATTATTAAAATGTAAATGCCGATGCAATAATAATAAAAAACAATATTTAACAAATGTTTAATGTCTAATTAAAAATTAAAACGGGATGTCAATTAATTATTTAAAGAGATGCAAATATTATTAAAATAAATGATAGTGTAACAATAATAGAAACATAATATTAACAAAGACATGATGCTTAATTTAAAATAAAAAGATAAAAATGCAAAAAAATGATGATTAAAATGCGGTGTCCTAAAACACATAAAATTGCAACAAATATACGAAAAACGGGTCAAAATTGATTGTCAACAACGCGGATACAGCATAAGCTTGGATCTTGGCCCATTATGACCTTAAATTAATGTAGGTCAGTGATACACCATGAGGTCGTATAACTATGTTAAAATAGTGTGAGCTAATTAAACAAAAGACCGTGTTGATTAGCCTAAACTAATATGTATAATAGGAAAGAAATTTGAGTGTAATTTCATGTCTATCTAACTCTTCAGATTATCAAAATGTCGAGCCTATCATTAAAAATATTGATGGAAATGAAAAAACTTACTGGACCTAACTATCTAGACTGGCTAAGAAATCTGAGAATTGTTCTAAGGCAAGAAAAGATAGAATATGTATTGGACAAAGTATTCCTCACAGTCCCTGCCGAGGATTCTGCAGAATATGCCACATTCGATAAGGTAGCCTACTAGAAGAACCTAGATGATGCCGCTTCAGCACAGTGCGTGATGTTGTCTTCCATGTCAGTGGAGCTTCAGAGACAACACGAGAACATGGGCCCTAACGAAATGTTTGAACACTTGAAGAGTCTCTATGACTCTCAGTCCCAAACTATGGAATATGAGTTGTTGATAGAACTCTTCAAGTGTAAGCCAAATGAATGGGGCCAAGTGTCTCAGCATGTGTTTAAAATGATAAGACTGATAGAAAGGCTATCATCGATTGGTATAAAGCTGTAGAAAAACGTCGCTTCCACCCTCATCCTGAACTCTCCCTCGTTCGTTCGAGAATTTTATTGTAAACTACAATATGAACAGAACAAAGGCGAGTCTGCCGAGCTGCACAACATTCTCAAGACCTTTGAATCTTCAACTACCAAAGGCAAAGTTGTGCTCACGCAGAGCTCTACTAGCCGGCCCAAGCCGAAAGGTAAGGAATGACAGATGTAGAAGGGAAAAGTCGTCGCTGCGCCCTCAGCTACAAAACCTAAGGGAGGTGTGAATAAGAAGAAGGTGAATCTGGCTAAGGATGTATGTCTCAACTGCAACAATAAGAAGCATTGGAAGAAGGACTGCCTGCACCAGGAAACGGAAAAGCACCAGGTGTTTCTACCTCTAGTGGACAAGGTATGTACGTCATTGAAATAAGTATGTCTATAAATAACTCTCATTCGTGGGTATTGGATACCGCTTGTGGCTCACACATTTGTACAAATGTGCAGGGGCTAACTGATAGCAGGAATGTTGGACCAAAAGAGGTGGACCTACACGTTGCAAATGGAGCACGAGTGGATGCTGAGCGCATAAGAACTTATAGATTAAATTTTCCTTTTGGCTATTGTCTAGTGTTAAATGATTTTTACTATGTACCCTCGTTAACGAGGAATATAATTTATATTCCTGTTTTAGACATGTAGGGTTTTTCCTCATATATTTATAATGGCAGTCAAGTACTGTCTTTACATAATGCTATATATGGAACTGCTTCTCTTGTGGATGGATTATATACACTAAACTATAGTCGAGAAATATTTAATGTACAAAATAAATGAGCTGAGAAGTAATAGAAACTCTACCTACATATGGCATTGTAGACTTAGTCATATCAACAAGACAAGGATATCAGCGTTGAGGAAGCTTGACTACCTCGAACCATTTGACTTGGAGTCTTATGGTAACTGCAAATCCTGTTTGAAAGGTAAGATGACCAACAAGCCATTTTCTGGAAAGGGTGTGCGAGCAAAGGAGGTGCTTGAGTTGGTACATACTAATGTATGTGGACCATTCTCGACTCAAGATAAGGGAGGTTTCCCTTACTTCATTACTTTTGCTGACGACTTCACAAGGTATGGATATGTGTATCTTATGAAACACAAATATGAGGCCTTCGAAAAGTTCAAGGAGTACAAGTCTGAAGTTGAGAAACAACTCGCAACAAGTATCAAGACCCTTTGATCTGATCGAGAAGGTGAATACTTGAGCAAGGAGTTTCTAGATTACTTAAGGCTACATGGAGTCCATTCAGAGTGGACACCTCCTGGAACACCACAGATGAAAGGTGTTGCCGAAAGGAGAAACCGAACCTTATTGGATATGGTTCGATACATGATGAACTTCTCAGCTCTACCGACATACCTTTGAGGACATGCTATACAAACCTCAATATATGTTCTGAACAGGGTTCTTTTCAAGTCAGTAGAAAAGACACCCTATCTCATGGTGTGGGAAGAAGCCAACTCTTAAATTTATGAGACCCTGGGGGTGCCCTGCATATTTTAAGAAGATGCTCACTGACGAGTTGGAATCCAAAAGTAAGAAATGTTACTTCATAGGGTATCCAAAGGAAACTAAGAGATACTACTTCTATCTTCCTGGAGAACATAAGGTCATTGTTTCTAGGAACACAACTTTCCTTGAAGAAGAATATGTCTACAAGGAACAGAGTTGCACAGAGATAGAACTTGAATAATTGAAGAACCGCGAGATAACATAGAGGTTGAATCTTTGCAGAATGACCAATGCAAGAATTCAGTGGGAGTATTTGGCGAAGATTTGGTACTTCAAGTACGCCCTTCGGCCAGTGGGGGTGTTACGATGAACAATGCCGAAATGCAAGATCCTCCTACACAACCTTTGGGAATAGATGCAATGGTTACACCTCCTCCCATTCAGGAAATACATGAAAATGGTATTCCTGAAAGCTCTCAAGTTGGTGGATATTCCAATACATAAGAACCCTCTCACATCCAGAACATACCAAGCACTGAACTGCAAAACAATCAACGATGTAGGTCCACTAGGACTCATCATCCTCCTGAAAGACTAAATCTACTTGTGAAAACACACAGTGAGATAGATATTCCCAATAACAATGAGCCTACAACCTATAGAGAAGAAATGTTCGATATTGATTCGAAGAGATGGCAAGAAGCCATGAAATCTGAGATGGAATCTATGTACATCAATCAAGTGTAGAACTTGGTTGATTTGCCAGCTGGGGTTAAACCCATAGGATGTAAATGGGTCTTCAAGAAGAAGATTGATACATTTGGCAAGGTACAGACTTATAAAGCAAGATTGGTGGCTAAAGGTTATAATCAACGGTCTGGGGTCCATTATGATGAAACATTTTCACTTGTTGCTAAGTTTAAGTCCATTTTGGATTTTGCTTGCAATAGCTGCATATTATGACTATGACATTTGGTAGATGGACGTCAAAACTGATTTCCTCAATGGTAATCTAGTTGAGGAAGTGTATATGAAACAATCTGAGAGTTTTTCATCTGAGTCCAAACCAAATGTTGTATGCAAGCTACAGAAGTCCATTTATGGGCTTAAGAAAATCTCGAGGAGTTGGAACATTAGCTTCGACTAGGCTATCAAGTCATTTGATTTCGTCAAAAGCAAAGAGGATTCATGTGTTTATAGTAAATGCAAGGATGGGAGTATTGTCTTCATTATTATATATGTACATGACATATAGATAATGGGATACAATAAGACTCTCTTGCAGTCAATCAATGAGTGGTTGTTCAGTACCTTCATGATAAAGGATTTAGGTAAAATCTGCTACATTCTGGGAATTAAGATCTATAGAGATATACCTAATAGATTGTTGGGGCTGTCACAGTCAGTCTACATAGACAAAGTGCTTAGACATTTTTCTATAGAAAAATTCAAGAAAGGCAGTCTACATATGGGTAAAGGCATCAAGTTATATAAGAAGACAATCCTTCTAATGTTATAGAACTTGAGCGCATGAAGAGGATCCCATATGCTTCGGCTATAGGATCGATCATGTATGTCATGACCTGTACTAGGCCAGATGTGGCTTTTGCACTTAGTATGACTTGAAAATTCCCTGGGAAGAACACTGGAAAGAAGTTAAGAGTATTCTTAAGTATATTAGACGAACTAAAGATTACTTCTTAGTCTATGGTGGGGAAGAAAGGCTAGCTACTACTGGGTACACTGATGCTAGCTTCCAGACGGATCTTGATGACTTCAAGTCTCAGTCTGGGTACATGTTCATTTTTAATGGTGGAGCAGTGAGCTGGAAAAGTTTCAAATAAGCTACAAATGTTGATTCGACAACAGAAGATGAGTACATTGCTGGATCGAAAGCTGGTAAAGAAGTTGTCGCGATTTCTGAGTTCCTGAGGGAACTAGGGGTAGTTCCTAGTGTCCGTTTTCCAATAACTATTTATTGTGACAACACTAGTGCGATTGCACATGCTAAGAAACTAAGATCAACAAATAGAAACAAGTATGTACCAAGGAAGTACCACATACCCAGGGAGATAGAGGAGACTGAAGAGATTAGATTATACTATGTTCCCACAGATGATAATCTAGCTGACTCATTCACTAAACCATTAATCTTAGTCAAGCATAATAGTCATTTTGAGAATATGGGCATTAGATATGTTGGAGATTGGCTCTAGGCCAAGTAGGAGATTGAAAGTATATATATGTCCTATAGACAATCTGTATTAGGAAAAATGTACTTTATACACATTCGTATTATTATTAATGGAAATTAATATTTTGACATTTGCAATTATTGAATTATTAGTTGATTGTTTATGATATTCTATAATATGTATCCCTAGATGTTACGTTGTTATTAATAGTGTGATATATTAATATTATAACGTAACTCTTAAATAGCCTCGACTAATGATCATCGAGAATGGAATATCGATGATATGTGATAAGTCAACATGTGGTTTGCATCACATCCTTAGAGGATATAGTATGTGTTATACCCCGTATTTCCAGAGTATGTACGTAAGGACGTACGTAGAAAATTTGAACTTTTTAATAAGTCTTGGCCGAATTAATTTTTGTGCACAACACCCGGTTAGAGTCGTTTTTCGACGAAACGTTTTCACAGCTTTCGTAGGGAAAATTCCGGCTATGTCATTTTTAATTTTTGCGGATTTTTCCGAGAGACGAAACATTTTGGACCAACGGGAGGGTGACATGTGTCACCCTCACATTGGAAGCAAGTGGGGCGGCTTTGGACGATTTGGGCGTCCAAGTGGGACGATTTTGGCTTGATCTTTTGGCCTTTTTTGTGCCTTGTTTTGTGCCTTGTTTTGTGGAGTGTTTTGTGGAGTAGGTTTAGGGTGCACATGGCTTGATCAAGGCCTTACACTTGCCTTGCACATGGCTTGATCTTGGCCATTGGTTGGCCTTTGCTTAGCCTATAAATACCCCTTGAAGTGAAGACTTCTTCATCCACTCCTCACTTGTCTAAGTCTTGAAAACCCCTCTCCTCCTCTTGTGACTCTCGCCCAAGAGCCCTCTCCCCTTGTGAAGGCCTTTGGCCGAAACCCTCTCCCTTTGTGAGCCTTAGCCGAGAACCCCCCCTTCTCTCATAGAGTGTTGTTCTCGTGTAACATACCCCCCTCTTTGTAGAAATACTCTCAAAAGTATTGTTACTATACCCAAATTACCTTAACCGTATACCTTGTAGTATTCCAAAGAAACCTCTATACGTAGAGTCGAAATACTACAGTATGTCCTTTTGTCTCAAACCGAAACCCTGGGGAAATCTCCATAGTCGGTTGGAGTATTGTGTAGAAGTTGGTTAGAACTTCTAAGGGTGGTTTAGAGCGGGTTGGAGCGCTTCGGAGTTGAGCTAAACGTTGCCCAGATCGACATTTCTACTTGGATAATTATGGCTTATCGAGGTAATTATCTTGTCCCCTATCAGAATTGGATATTACATGTTGTAGGAATATATAGTTGAAGTATACTATATATATAATCGAACATAGCTTGTGGCAATGTCTTTGGACTTAAGCCC
Organism: Przewalskia tangutica; assembly: GCA_029844215.1. Taxonomy (NCBI): domain Eukaryota; kingdom Viridiplantae; phylum Streptophyta; class Magnoliopsida; order Solanales; family Solanaceae; genus Przewalskia; species Przewalskia tangutica. Next base: position 137,156,208 of record CM056722.1, on the reverse strand, counting down.
GAATTTAAAGAAGAGAACCGAATCAGAATTACGTAGATCAGACATGAGACTTGTGTAGTTGACTGGTGGGAAGGATCGCCAATTTCCGTGGGATCTTGTATCTAGATTTATTCTACCGAGTAGTCTAGACTTTGATAGACTTGTATAACTGTATAGGTTGAATGTTCTGTGAGTAGCGTGCTACTTGAGAAGGTGGACGTGCTAGTAGGGTTATAGCCGTGGAGCGATTTGCTAATAGTCGATAATCGTCGCGAGGTATGTGAACCTCTTCCTATCTCTTCTAGCATGATATGTGTATAACTATGTAGGTAGAGACGACGTGTGTTAATTGAACGTAGTTGTACGACAATGTCTTTTGACTTAAGAATAATAATAATCTTGAAATAGTTCAAGAGAATTAAGAACCGCTTTTAAAAGAAGAGTAATACTTGGTTTTAAAACTTAAGAGTTATACTAGCTTTATGGGAAGTTAGGTATAACGGCTAAGAGAGATAAAACGAATGATTTATTTTAGAAGTTAAGAGACTTGATCTTGTAAGATAAGAGACTTAACTTAATCAATGAATTTGTGTGAAACCTCATTCGTGAGTAATGAGTACTTGATTTTTAAAAGGGATAATGTTTCTTGATTTGGAAATCGAATGTGTATCGACAAACCATCGCGTTAATAAAGGGAAATGTTTTGATTAATGAAGTATTAATAAAACCAAGAGAAACTTCCATCCGCATGAAGCTAAGATGAGACAAAATGATATTTCCTAGATCATGGTCAGTAATAAGATTGTTATAAACAAGAATATCCTACTCACACATAAGGCTTATGTTTCTTAGATGGTTTAAAAGAGAATTATATTCTTAAATGAATAAGACTATGAGCAATGAAACCTTTCTAAAATAAGAAACGTGAACATTTGAAATTAGGCAAACTCAACGTTTGGAAAATAATGTTGTTACTTGATTTTACAAAGGTAAGTGTTTTGGTTTACTTAACAAAAACACCACTCTATTTTATACTACGTATTGCGTGACTTATGGGAAAGAAGCGGATCTTTTAAAGATTTAATGTGTGAAGTACTTTGGGGATGATACCCAAACTTGTTAGTAGAAAGTACCTTGTGTGAATAACTTGATTGTATTGGTTTGTGATAGTCTTGTAATACTTTCTTGTTGATTTGATAAGTAAATATGTTAGGATGCTACGTGTGTTAGTATCTTGTGGTTGTTATGTAAGGAGTCATTCTTGCGGCTTACGTTGCTAAACGGTAAGTCCATTGTACTATTATTATATCACCTACCCTCGACTTATTATACCGAGGGCTTGCCACCCTTGACGCGGTCTATACGGCTACGCGGTCCTTGTGACTACGCGGAGTCACGAGAGCTCCAGGATTGATCATTCCGGTGTTTAGCACGACGCGGGGATTCTATGCGGTCCGGCTGAGACTATGCGGTCTTTTGAGACTACGCGGGTTGCGGAGCCTGGCGGATACCGAAGGTTGCCGCCGATGCGGTGTACCTCGCGGTCTAGGACCATTATTTGAGGAATACCTTATGCGGTGCGTGTGACCTATGCGAGTCTGCGAGAGTTCGAGGATAGACACGCACATTGATATCGCGCAAATGGCCGCCGATCACGTGGTGCGGCAGAAAGACCTCGTGATACGCTTTATGGCATTTGCGATCGAGGGTCTTAGTAGTCGGCTATGCCTTCGCATTTACCCCGCATGGGCTTTATTGTGATGACTTGAGGCGTGAGTCCCTAACTTGACACGACCGCTATTTATTATAAATTGTAGTTTGTTATCATACATGTCTTACGCTTTGTATAGACTACTATGATTTCATTCTGATTTATTTTGATTTCACATACCGCACTGTCATATCGACCTCCTTCGGGCCGCGTCATGCCGCAGTAAAGGTACACCGCCGTTGATCCTCGCTCTTAGGGTCACAGCCGTTTGGGAAAGCTCCGCTTTCTCCGAGGCTTATCTTGGTATAGTCCCGTTGTTGTAGGTGCACATTCGTGGTATGACGGCCCCGTCCCGTCGTTGTTGTCATATCATTCGTAGAAGTCATGTAGTACTGTTGTGGGCAGGGTTTGTAAAAAGGATTAAACTGTTCATGTTGAAAAAGCTGTTGTTTATATATATGCCGAAAGGCAAGTTTTTATCATATTATTGTTTCATATTTCATAATATGTCTTGTATCGTTTTATGTTCGTGATTACCGATGTTGTATCACTAGGGTGCGGGTAGGCACGATCACGCCCTAATCGGTCGTGACAAAAGTGGTATCCGAGCAGTTAATCCTCTGACAGTGTCTATAGACCGTATCGAGTAGAGTCTTGATTATCGGTGTGTTGTGCACACACCAATAATCGCGAGTCTATAGGATATTTAGGATTAGTTTCTATTCTTCTCACTCGAGATCGTGCCTTAGAGTCGTGTTGTAAGTTGGACCCTCTAAACGTATTTCTTTCCTCACCGTTATGCCTCGCTGCAGGCAACCCGGCCCAGAGGGCAAGGCACGGCAGGAGCTGCGAGTAGAGTTCGAGGGTTACGGGGCACAGCTCACTCATTACCAAGGTAATGCTTCATTCGGGGATTTCTGCGACGCCACTAGCCCCAGCGAGTTTGCACGGCGGCGATTCCTCGCGCCATGATATTTGAACCTTCAGTTCCACGACCGGGAACAGAGAATATAGATTTCAAGGAGGCGACCCTGTTACTAACTATGGATTTGACTACCAGAGAGTATACCGATGTACCGCGAATCTTGATGAATATCAACGAGAAGGTTGTGCAAGAGTAGTTCTTCAGTTAGGCTTGAGCATGGCCTGTGTACGAGCTTATACACAGCAGGCCGAGAAACGTAGAGATCGACGGGTTAACCAAGGACAGCAGAAGAGGGACAGAACAGCAAGGTCCTTTGGTAACTTTCGAGGCGAGTCACCTCGCCAGCGGATTAGATTTGCACACCCACCAGTGCAGAGAGGTTCTCCACGGATTTCAGGACGTTCGGGGTATGCAGGAGTTGGTCAGAACTCCAGGGCTTCCGGTTCACAGTGTGGCAGACGTCATCCCGGGGAATGTCGTCTTTTAGTTGGTACTTGTTGTACTTATGACCGCCGTGGTCCGATGTCGAAAGAATGTCCTTGTAGAGGACTTAGCCTTGAGATCGGTGGGTAGTTCGTCACCTTCTTAGCTATCGCGCTCTACGGGCAGGTTTGATAAGAACGACTAGGGGAGTGAAGCAGTAGTAGCAGGCATATCTTTAACCCCCTAGAGTTTTGTTTATGTGATAATGTGAGTATACCTTAAGTGCTATGTTCTGATAGCAGTGTGTTAGTTGTGATTAGAATCATGGTGGGTTAACCGAGTAAGATTTTGGGGGATAGAGAAGGTGTGAGCCTTAGAGTGTTATACGTAGAGACCTTAGAGGTAAGGCCATCTCGAGTAAAGGTGTAGTGTTATGTTTGATCCTTATCGGAGTGCATAGTGCACGTGAGCTATGTTTGGGATAGGTCCCTAAGTAGTATGAAATGAAAGAGGGTAGTTGAGCTAAGAAGACCGCTAGGTTTTCGTAACGTGTTTAGTGAGATTGTTCCTTCGGGGAGATAGTATTTGCGCCTTGCGGGGTTGAGGCCGCGCGGGTCAACCCGGCATGTTTGTGGTGGGGTCCAGTTGTGGTGGTCCCGCCTTGTGGTAGGTCACGAGGTGTTAGGCTCAAGTTTAGTTAACCAACAGACGAAGTTGGTGGACGTTCGACCGTGGTCGGGCCGATGGGCAGCCCATCGCGTGTTCTTGGTCGACCGTTTACTCGGTGATGAGTTATCCGAAAGGTTGTAAGGCTGCGGGGTGCCTACCTTCACCTTATGAGCATACAATGGAGCCAGTGGTACGATCGTTTTTGTTTGGAAGTTTTACCGTGCAAGGTTAAGAACTCAGTGAGTCTCGATCGCATTCGCCCCGCCGGTGTGGATTGCAGGGTAGTCGGGGATTGTTGTCTCTGTGGAGGAGCGTTTAAGCTACCATTTCAATGTTCGGATGTCGCCTTTTGAAGCCTTGTAGGGCGGAAATGTAAGTTGCCGGCCGATTGGTTCGATGTTGCGCGTTCGATAGTTGGTTCAGCTTGTTCCACAGATCGTGGACGGTGAAGCTTGTCTAGAAGAGGTTCGCGCTCAGAGAAAATCGTGCGGATAATCGGCGACGACGCCAGAGTTGAGTTGACGGTCGGTCTTCAAGTACCACCCGGATAGGTGTGACGAGTTTTGGAAAACAGAGGAAACTTAGCCCGAGTTGCTTTGGGCCTTTTGAGTTCATGTGAAGAATAGGCCGGTTTATATGTTAGCTTTTGCCGTCCGACTTAGGAGGCGGTCGCGTCCGGTTTCGTATTGTTATGTTCGGTGGCGTATAAAGAGGCGAGCCTCTCACTGAACAGAACGAGCGAACCGTGGCTCTCCGTATGGCACATCCTGAGAAGGGCCGAAGGGCATGCCTCAGGGATCGCATGCAGCCCGGTACCATTTGTTGGGTCGGCGGAGCAAGGCTCGCGACAAAGTGACAAAAGTGGTATCAGTGACTAAAGAAGTATATTTTTGACCCCGGGGAGAGGTATTTGTGGTGATGTTAGAGGTGTTTCCTCATGGACTTGGATGGAGGTATTTGCGCGGGTGTTTCTGTGGCCAGGTGTGGCAGGATTGTTCTCGTAAGTATAGTAGTGAAGACTATACCGGCGCGCGTTTGTTTTGAGACTTAGAAGGAACATTCGGGATGAATGTTTCTAAGGAGGGGAGAATGTTATACCCCGTATTTCCAGAGTATGTACGTAAGGACGTACGTAGAAAATTTGAACTTTTTAATAAGTCTTGGCCGAATTAATTTTTGTGCACAACACCCGGTTAGAGTCGTTTTACGAAACGTTTTCACGACTTTCGTAGGGAAAATTCCGCTATGTCATTTTTAATTTTGCGGATTTTTCCGAGAGACGAAACATTTTGGACCAACGGGAGGGTGACATGTGTCACCCTCACATTGGAAGCAAGTGGGGCGGCTTTGGGCGATTTGGGCGTCCAAGTGGGACGATTTTGGCTTGATCTTTTGGCCTTGTTTTGTGCCTTGTTTTGTGCCTTGTTTTGTGGAGTGTTTTGTGGAGTAGGTTTAGGGTGCACATGGCTTGATCAAGGCCTTACACTTGCCTTGCACATGGCTTGATCTTGGCCATTGGTTGGCCTTTGCTTAGCCTATAAATACCCCTTGAAGTGAAGACTTCTTCATCCACTCCTCACTTGTCTAAGTCTTGAAAACCCCTCTCCTCCCTCTTGTTGACTCTCGTCCAAGAGCCCCTCTCCCCCTTGTGAAGGCCTTTGGCCGAAACCCTCTCCCTTTGTGAGCCTTAGCCGAGAACCCCCCCTTCTCTCATAGAGTGTTGTTCTCGTGTAACATACCCCCCCTCTTTGTAGAAATACTCTCAAAAGTATTGTTACTATACCCAAATTACCTTAGCCGTATACCTTGTAGTATTCCAAAGAAACCTCTATACGTAGAGTCGAAATACTACCAGATGTCCTTTTGTCTCAAACCGAAACCCTAGGGAAATCTCCATAGTCATTGGAGTATTGTGTAGAAGTTGGTTAGAACTTCTAAGGGTGGTTTAGAGCTGGTTGAGCGCCGAGTCGAGCTAAACGTTGCCCAGATCGACATTTCTACTTGGATAATTATGGGCTTATCGAGGTAATTATCTTGTCCCTATTGTAATCGGATATTACATGTTGTAGGAATATATAGTCAAGTATACTATATATATAATCGAACATAGCTTGTGGCAATGTCTTTGGACTTAAGCCCTAATTTAAAGAAGAGAATCAAATCGTAATTACGTAGATCAGACATGCAGACTTGGTAGTTTGACTGGGGAAGCGATCGCCAATTTCCCGTAGGATCTTGTATCTAGATTTATTCTACCGAGTAGTCTAGACTTTGATAGACTTGTATAACTCGTATAGGTTGAATGTTCATGAGTAGCATGTGCTACTTGAGAATGGACCGTGCTAGGGTTATACCATGGAGCGATTTGCTAATAGTCGATAATCGTCGCGAGGTATGTGAACCTCTTCCTATCTCTTCTAGCATGATATGTGTATAACTATGTAGTACGGCAGACGACGTGTGTTAATTGAACGTAGTTACGACAATGTCTTTGACTTAAGCCCGAATAATAATAATCTTGAAATAGTTCAAGAGAATTAAGAATTGTTTTAAAAGAAGAGTAATACTTGGTTTTAAAAACTTAAGAGTTATACTAGCTTTATGGGAAGTTAGGTATAACGGCTAAGAGAGATAAACGAATGATTTATTTTAGAAGTTAAGAGACTTGATCTTGTAAGATAAGAGACTTAACTTAATCAATGAATTTTGTGTGAAACCTCATTCGTGAGTAATGAGTACTTGATTTTTAAAAGGGATAATGTTTCATCGATTTCGAAATCGAATGTGTATCGACAAACCATCGTTAATAAAGGAAATGTTTTGATTAATGAAGTATTAATAAAACCAAGAGAAACTTCCATCCGCATAGAAGCTAAGACGACAAAATGATATTTCCTAGATCATGGTCATTGTAATAAGATTGTTATAAACAAGAATATCCTACTCACACATAAGGCTTATGTTTCTTAGATGGTTTAAAAGAGAATTATATTCTTAAATGAATAAGACTATGAGCATTTAAACCTTTCTAAAATAAGAAACGTGAACATTTGAAATTAGGCAAACTTGAACGTTTGGAAAATAACGTTGTTACTTGATTTTACAAAGGTAAGTGTTTTGGTTTACTTAACAAAAACACCACTCTATTTTATACTACGTATGCGTGACTTATGGGAAAGAAGCGGATCTTTTAAAGATTTAATGTGTGAAGTACTTTGGGGACAGATACCCAAACTTGTTAGTAGAAAGTACCTTGTGTGAATAACTTGATTGTATTGGTTTGTGATAGTCTTGTAATACTTTCTGTTGATTTGATAAGTAAATATGTTAGATGCTACGTGTGTTAGTATCTTGTGGTTGTTATGTAAGTGAGTCATTCTTGCGGCTTACGCTGCTAAACGGTAAGTCCATTGTACTATTATTATATCACCTACCCTCGACTTATTATACCGAGGGCTTGCCACCCTTGACGCGGTCTATACGGCCCATGCGGTCCTCGTGACTACGCTGAGCGAGAGCTCCAGGATTGATCATTCCGGTGTTTAGCCCGACGCGGGGATTCTATGCGGTCCGCTGAGACTATGCGGTCTTTTGAGACTACGCGGGTTCGCGGAGCCTAGGCGGATACCGAAGCGTTGCCGCCGACGCGGGTGTACCTCAGCGGTCTAGGACCATTATTTGAGGAATACCTTATGCTGGTCGTGTGACCTATGCGCGAGTGCGAGAGTTCCGTGGATAGACACGCACATTGATACCGCGGGCAAATGGCGCCGATTACGTGGTGCGGTCTAGAAAGACCTCGTGATACGCTTTATGGCATTTGCGATCGAGGGTCTTAGTAGTCGGCTATGCCTTCGCACTTACCCCGCACGGTTTTATTGTGATGACTTGAGCGCGTGAGTCACCAACTTGACATGACTGCTTATTTATTGTAAATTGTAGTTTGGTTATCATACATGTCTTCTGCTTTGTATAGACTACTATGATTTCATTTACTGATTTATTTTCGCCACATACTGCACTGGTTATCGACCTCCTTGGGGCCGCGCTCATGCCGCAGTAAAGGTACACCGCCGTTGATCCTCGCCTTAGGTCACAGTCAGCGTTGGGAAAGCTCCGCTTCTCGGAGGCTTATCTCGCATAGTCCCCTGTTGTAGGTGCTTACATTCGGGGTATGACGGCCCCGTCCCGCCGTTGTTGTCATATCATTCGTAGAGGTCCGTAGTACCGCTCAGGCGTGGTTTGTAAAAAGGATTAAACTGCTCATGTTGAAAAGTCATTGTTTATATATATGCCGAAAGGCAAGTTTTATCATATTATTGTTTCATATTTCATAATATGTCTTGTATCGTTTATGTTCATTGATTACTGATGTTGTATCACTAGGGTGCCCGGGTAAGGCACGACCACGGCCCTAATCGGTCGTGACAAGATGTCTCACCGCTACGAGTAATGTGATACCGTGATGGACACATGGATACTTTAGAAGTATTGGTATACCCTGCTGAAATATTATTTGTTATACATGTCTAAAGTATGATCGCATGCGAGATAGAAGTCCTTAGACTTGAGGTCGATACACACCTTGTCTATAGAGTAATATACTTTGATCATGTCCTAAGCTCAAATGCCTTATAGGTTAAGATACATCTTGTATTTGGTACATTACGATGTGGATTAAAGGTGGTAGTTGAGCCAAGATTATGATTCATTCCTCGAATGTATATTCGATAAGACACTCAGTTTCTCAGTGATATTAGGTTGACTAAGTCGTTGACCAACGCTGTAGACATATCGAGAATATGGTCTTGTTGTCAACCAATATAGACGAGATATAATGATCAAGTCATTTGGATCGACACTTGTCAAAACCTAAGCTTGATCGAGTGTGTCATGAATGAAAGGATTTTATCTTCCCATATAGAGGTTCAGTTTACTGGATTCGTGTAAATATACTTCACATATTGAGTTCGTCTTCTGGCGCCGTCTAGGAGTTCTGTGTAGACCCTAATATGATTAGTGTCGATATGTGAAGACCTGTAGGGTAACACTGTGTCAATTGTTGCTTCGATCTAAGGATGTAATGAGAGAATATAAATACTCGATTTATAATTGAAACATTTGATTGCCTAATGATTATTTAAATAAGTCAAAATTGGATGTCAGCTTAATTAAAAGGAAAACGAGACGATGTCCCACATTGGACGTCGAGGGTTGCGGCGCCTGGGACATAGGGTCGCGACGCCTACTATTTGGATCACGGCGCCGACGAAGCAGTGGGCCAGTCTGACTACCCATTGCATCTCATTTTCTGGGTCTGGCCCACGAGATACCCTAGTTGTGTTTTAAACCTAAAACACAACTATAAATAGAGGAGTTCTATTCATTATTCTACATAAGATTATTCATATATTATTCTAAGTCATAGAGACCTAGAATTAAACTCTCTCTTGAACCTCTGTCGGATTTTAGTTGTTCAAAGGAGGTATACATCGCAGTTCTTGGAACTTGCTGTCGAGGATCAATTGTGCGCGCACCCTCAAAAATTACTAAACGACTCCAGAGTTTCTATACCCTGTTCGAAGGAGGTATACATCGGAGTTCTTGGAACTTGTTGTCGAGGATCAATTGCGTGCGCACCCGCGGAAATTACTAAAAGACTCGAGAGTTATCAAGACGTAAGTATTCTGTCGAAATATTACGGTTATATACATGTTATGAATTTGAATGTATTATATTATTACATAATCATCGTACAGTTCGTCGCTTGTTGGGTTTGAAACACAAAATTTTCAAATTCCGCTTCGTACACGAACCCAACAAAATCCCTAACACACAAGACATGAGGACAAAACCAGCGTAGAACGTCGAAGGCATCCCAAATGCCTGTGCTACCAACAAGCCAAGAGCTGGCTTCAGGACATACTGAGCAATGAATCCAACAGAGAACGGGAAAGGTCTGCAACCAACAAAAGGTCAAAGCTTTACAATCAAAATGCTAATGAATTTACCAATGATCAGGTCTATAAAACTAATAAATTGGCCTAACCTTTTAATCGCAAGAGCAAAATCATCAATAGAAAGTCTAATTCAAATTGACAACATGATTCCTCCAAGCGCAGGAGCGTACAATTCTTTAAACACCCTGCATTTTCCTCTTATCATTTAAACAAGGCAATAATATACAAATATTTAATTAAGAAAGTATTAACTAGTAACTTAACGCAAGATCTTAATCCCTGCAATTCTTTAAACACCCTGCATAAAGTGCTTGTAACTTATTTAGAAGTAGGAGATTTTGGCTCCCAAGTATCCACATATATTTGCAATACCACCCTCATCTTACTCATATATTTGAAGATACACAAAGAAAACTTTTCAGATTCTGTTTTAGTTGTGGAATCAAAGAATCTATTAAGAGATTAGAGATTTTTTGAATTATCTTTTCATGTCATTTTAATTCTTGTAATCTTTTATTCATTTTACAGTATTTCAACTCTTTTTATTACATTTGTAACATGTAATATCTTTATACCTAGATTTATACTTGATATTTTTTTTATTTCTGAAATTTTTATAATGAGGATTTTTATAATATTCTTCATTAGTCCTGAAGTTTTTCTTTCTATATTATTTCGGTGTTTTCCTCTATGAATTTTTATAAGTTTTATTATAGTTTCCTATACAATCTAGAGAAGGTTGATTTTTGGAATTTATATTAAATTGTTGACAAAAAGAACCTAGTTCTAACCTAGTTCCTTTTAGTTTTCATTTTAGATTTTTTTTGCAATTTTAGATCTTGGCATATTTTTAATCATTCTTGTTGGGTTATACTGAGTAATTGTTCGTATGTGAATTCATTATAGGTTGGTTGGAATCTTCTCTAAGCATTACTCTGATTAAGAACATGTTCTTGTACCATTGCAAATCACTTAGTTTTTTACATTTTATATTTGAAAGTAATTCGACATTTTTATCTTTTAGATGAGAAGAATCACTTATGAAGTTTAACGAGATTGGTAGTGTTACACCCCGTAATTCCAGGACATGTATATAAGAACGTACGTAAGAAATCAGGACGTTAAGATTTGAGACTTGTAAAATTTATTGGAATTATGAAAATATCGGGAAACGAAACATTATGGACGAATGGGAGGGTGACACGTGTCACCCCCCCCCCCCCCACTCTATGGGCATGGACGAAATGGACAAGGCCAATTTGGCAAGTCTTGAAAGTCAAGGCTTGACATTGTTGACCAAGTCAATAAGCCCACTTGACCCTTGATATTTTATCTCCTTCATCCAATCCCCACAAGTGTTTTAATCTTGACCTCCATTTAATTATATACACCCATATAGCAAGACAAGTTCTAACACTTAGTAAAATTTCAAGAAAACTTGTGTGCACTTAAGGGAGCTCTCGGCTAAGCTCTTGAGGAAGAAGAAAATTTTTTCGTTTGATGTTCATAATTCACAATACTTTAAACCAAGGTTCCTAGAGGTATTGTAAGGTTATCTCAATAGAAAGATCCCGGAAAAGCAACGTTTTTACATTAGTCGCAATATGAAAACCTAAGTTGTCTTCATAAGTTTTGATTGGAAATTGAAGGAAAGATGTTTATGAACTTCTAAGAGCTTCAATAGCGGATTGGAGCGTGAAGGAGCTAAGTTGCTAAGGAGCGACTTTGGATCTTGAAGCTATATTAGGGCTTGTCAAGGTAACAATCTTGTCCTCTTAGTGATTAAAGATTACATGTTGTTGTAGTTATGGATATAAACAAGAATGAGATTTATATAATGAAGATTGATAAGTGTTATGGATATTGGAACCACTAATCCGAAACTAGCATGTTTAGCCTTTGAGATTGAAATTCAATTTGGTTATTAGTTTAGTCGTCGCATGTTATATAAAGAAGGGATTATAGTTGTTAAAGTTGTTTACGACTATATAACATGTTATACTTAAAAACTTGGATTGAAAAAGAATTAGAAAACTTTACATCATTGCGCATGTTAGCCGAGAATGACATTGACTATCAACTACTTGGTATTAATTATAGGGAAGAATTTTACACGTCCTGTAAGGCGTGTAATCCCCTTTGTTGGTTGATGTGTTGAGCCTTAAATGTGGCATATTCTTTATTGAATTCGGGCCTTGAAAAAGGTGGAAAAGTACGTAGAAACAAAGGAAGTGTTGCCCAATTTTCCGTAGAATAAGAGACTTCATACTTAGAGTTATTCTATGTTTGAAGCTAGAAGTTAATGGACGTATTATAGTCATTATAGGTTGACATACTACGTACGGCATATTGGACTTAGCAAGTGGATTGAACCGAAGAGGTATGTAGAACTTTCCCTATCTTTTGAGCATGAGTTTTACAAATATATAGTACGGTGGACGTACGAGTTTTAAAGGAATTCGGTTTCATTTTGATATCATTGCCTTAATCTAAGAATATCTAAGTTTGGTTGAGTTAGAGAATTAACTCACTTGTTTTTTTAAAGATGAAAATACCTTAATTGTCTAAAACATAAAGAGTTATAACGACTTTATGGGAAGTTAGTTATAACGGATTTATGGAAAGTTAAGAGATTTGTCTACTTGATTTATAGGAATAAGTTGCCTAGGTTGTGAAAGAAAAAGTGCTTGATTTTAAAAGCTGGGGTTTGAATTTCCAAAGGTGTAGTACTGGGGTTAAATTTACCGATTTGACATGGCTAGTGCCTTGAGTCTTATAAAATGATAGGTGATTCACCTTAATCTAATGAGAGTCCTAAATGATTTTAGGTTGCATATGTTGCTCACGATAGATATTCGGGCAAGTATTATATTTCCATATCACCGCGTCCCTCACTTGAGGGCCAGCAATCATGTGTTATGTTATGGGTTAAATTCCCTTGATATTGTTTTATTCTGTGGATTAGCTCTCCACGACGCGTATACATATATACTCATGCGGGTCCACGACCTATGCGTTCAATTTCTACGCGTTAAATTCCCATGACTATTCCGTGGCTAGCTCTCCACGACGCGTATCTACATATACTCATTGCAGTCCACGTGACCTATGCGGGTTCGATTCTCATGCGGGTTAAATTCCCATGAATAGGATTGCATAATGGTATTACGGGCGGGTAGCCCTAAAATAATCATAACCTTCCTACTTTTAAACGACAAAAGATACTCTCATTAGTCTCAGTGTTAATAAGGTGCGGTGTACCGTTATTTGGTTATTATACATGTCTCCAGCTTTATTTTAGACTATATACTTTCATTTCAGTAATTTCAGTTCTTATACTTGGTACATATTTTGTACTGACCCCATTTCCTGGCCGCGTTCATGCCGCGGTAGGGTAAAGCGGTGTGGATCCTCACTCTTAGGATCACTGATCAGTTGTCAGAAAGCTCTATTTCTCCGGAGGCTTGTCTTTTGATACGATTTCCCTGATGTTGTAGATTTATGTACATTCAGGGGTATGGCGGGGCCCTGTCCCATCACAGTTGTTATGTAAAAATTCTTAGAGGTCTGTAGTCATATCTTGTGGATTGGGTTGTAAAAAAAGGATGTGACTGCTTTTTGGGTTATGTATATTATTTTTGGAAGGTGGCCTTATCGGCTAACCTGTTGATATTTCATGACTTGTACTTTTTGAGTCAGATGTATGCTCGCTACTATTCTACGATATACGTAGCGGTGTCCGTAGGGCACCACGCCGGCCTGGTCGTGACAAAAGTGGTATCGTGAGCGCTTAGTCCTCGGAAAGTGTCACCGACCGTGTTTAGTAGTCTTGATTATCGGTGTTGTGCACCACATCTATAATCGTGAGGTTGCATGACATTTAGGATTGGTTTTCATTCTTCTCTCTCCGAGATCGTGCTTTGAGTCGCCTTATTAGGTTGAATCCTCTCTGGCCTATTTGTATGTATCAGTTATGCCTCCACGGACGGCGATCAGGGCCCAAAAGGTCAAGGCAGCAGCAGGAGCTGCTAGTGGTACTCAGAGGGTTCCTCGTACTCCGGCCCAGACTATGCCTCGAGGTCAGGTGCCGGTCATGAAGTTCACCACGCCAAGACAGAGAGCCGAGAGGCCGGGCTCCAGAGGTTACGACACCGAGCCTCAGCCTGCAAACGGGCAGAGTATAGAGATTATGGAGAGCAAATCAGGTTATTGACTAGCATAGTGGCAGACTGAGGAGCAGGTAGCTAACCCTAGAGCCGACAATTTGAGGATTCGGGCTTTTCTGGGTTGTAATCCACCCGAGTTATATGGTTCGAGATCTGAGGATGATCCTCAGGAGTTCATTCGGCAGATACAACGGACTATGCAGGTACTTAGGGCCTCGAAGACAGTCGATTGGCCAGGCTAGCTTACCGGTTACACGATATTGCGTTAAACTGGTTTGAGTCATGGGAGCTATCTAGAGGTGTGAGTGCTCCTCCAGCTGTTTGGGATGAGTTCACGGAGGCCTTCCTTGATCACTTTTTGCCTTCTGAGACGAGGAGAGCTCGCGTGGATAGGTTCTTGACACTGATACATAATGGGAGGACCATCAGAGAGTACAACCTGGAGTTTGACTCATCGTCGCATGCGCCACTATTGTGGCCGATACGGCCGACAGAGTTCATCGCCATGTGACGGGCTAGACCGCTACACGGTTATCGTGATGCCGGGAGTGGCCCTTCAACCAGGTATGAATATTTCCAGGATGCGGGCTTATGCACAGGGGATTGAGGACAGAGAGAGAGATAGACCAACTGCACTGTGCCACCAAGAGGACTGTGACCAGGTTTCGTGGTAACTGAGGCGCAAACCTCAAGAAGAAGCTAGGTCTACAGTTCACCGGCATAGAGTGCTCCTTCCCAGTTTTCTGGCAGGAGGTTTGATCAGCCGGGTTATTCGGGAGCAAGTCAGGTCTCCAGGGCGGCAGGTTCGCAGAGGTTCAGAGGTACTAGCCGGACGAGGCCACCCCTACCTCGGTGCGTCTGATGTGGGAGGTCCCATGTTGGGGAGTGTCATGCTACTCGAGATCCTGCTTTTCATGCGCGAATGAGACCATATGGTGAAGGAGTTTCCGCAAGAGGGGCACGTAGTATGATTCACCTGTGGTCGCTTGTCTGTCTTCATCTTCTGCGGTTATAGCCCCCGAGTGGTGTTCACGTGCCGCAGCCGCCAGAGGTCGTGGTGGAGGTCCTAGTTGTAGCGGTCCACGTAATCGCATATATTCCTTTAGCCACCACAGGATCGTGAGGCTTCCTGATGTCGCCACAGTACATTATTGATTTCATGCCGCGGACGCTTTATGCTTTGATAGATCCAGTTCTACCTTGTCCTATGTATCCCTTTTATCACGGTAGAATGTGGATAGAGCCGTGTCGATAGAGCCTTTTGAGGTAGCTACGCCAGTGGTGATTCGGTGTTAGCTGAGCGGGTGTACAAAGATTGTCCGGTGTTCATATACGATGCCGGACTCAGCAGACTTGATAGCTGGAGATGAAAGATTTTGACGCCATTACGGGTATGGATCGTTGACTTCTTGTTATGTCAACGCTGATCGTAGAGACAGTCGTCCGATTCCGCCGCCGAGCCGTTATTAAGTGGAAGGCAATACAAATACGCCGAGGGTAGGTTTATTTCTTACCTCAAGGCTAGAAAGATGGTTCGTAAAGGGTACATCTATCATTTGGTTCGTATTCGATCTGCAGGCCGAGCGCCATTCTTGATCGCCGGTGGTTAGAGAGTTTCCTGATGTATTCCTGCATGATCTCCTGTATTCCTCTGCAGAGGAGATCGAGTTTTGTATTGATACGCCGCTGACACTCTATATATATTCCGCCGCATGTGACGGCACCCGCCGAGTTGAGGAGTCAAGGACCATCTGAAAGATTTGTCGGAAAATACTTTATTAGGCCTAGTATTTCTCCCTGGGAGCGCTGGTTTGTTTGTTAAAAGAAGGATGGACGCCACAGATGTGTGTTGACTACTGTGAATAAGGTAACCATCAAAAATAGATACCCTCTCCCGTGATTGATGATTTGTTTGACCAACAGTAGTGCGGTGTTTCTCCAAGATAGACTCGCGGTCCAGCTTATCATCAAAGTGCGAGTTAGGAGGCGTATATCCCGAAGATCGCATTCGTGACTGTATAGGCACTATGAGTTCAGTGGTGATGTCTTTCGGTTTGACTAACGCCCAGTGGTATTTATGGATTTGATGAACCGTGTTCAAGCCATTTCTGGATATGTTTGTTATAGTATTCATCGACGACATCCTCGGTTTATTCTCACGCACAGAGCGATGAGCATGCAAATCACTGGAGACCAGATTGGGTCCTCCGAGCCGCTTGTACGCTAAGTTCTCCAAGTGTGAGTTTTGGTTGGCCTCGCGGCATTCTGGGAACATTATCGGGCCGCGGTGTTCGTGTTGATACGACGAATATCGGCGCGGCCAAGACTCGCCGAGACCTACTACTCGACGGATGCGCGCACTTCAGTATGGCGGGTTATTATCGAGGTTTGTGGATTAGTTCGCTCGATATCGCACCATTTACTAGGTTGACTCGAAGCGCTAAGTTCCAGCCGACTAAGCCGCGAGAAGCGGCTTCCGATCTTGAAGGAAGTTGACGACTGCTCCAGTTCTTACTCTTCCCGAGGGATTAGAGGGTTATGTGATTTATTGTGATGCCTCGTGTTACACCCCGTATTTACAGGACATGGTGTAAGAACGTAAGTAAGAACCCGCAAGTGTTAAGATTTGAGACTTGTAAAATTTATCGGAAATTATGGAATTGTCGGAAATTGTGTTATTGTAACGAATGGGAGGGCGACACGGTCACCCCCTTACGTGATGCCTTGGTCGAAAATGCAAGGGCAAGAGGGTCATCGACCTTAGTCTTGCAAAGATGTGTAGCATGAGAATGTTGACTAGTCGGGTCAATAAGTCTTGATTTTTAATGTAAGACTACATCTAAGCCATCCATGTGTTTATATCATAACCCTCCTAGGTGCTTTATATATTACTACTAGTAGAGGGTGAGTTTTACACTTAGAAAAAATTGCAAATTGAAGACCACTCCATGGGAGCTCTCGGGTTCCACTAAGGAAAAGAAGAGAAAAATTTGTTCCTTGTTCTTTTGATTCCCCACTTTAAACCAAGGTTCTTGAGGGTAGTGTAAGCATATCTCAATAGAAAAATCCTGAAAAAGAGAGTTTTGGGTTAGTCGCAAAGTGAAAACCTAATGGTCTTTCTAGGTTTTGTTTGGGGATTTGTAGGATAATTGTTGGTGTTGTTCTATGGGTCTCAACAAGAGTTGAAGTGTCTTGGAGAGGTTCTAAACTACTAAGGAGCGACTTTGGATTGGAATTTGGATTAAGAATCGCCGAGGTATAATCTTGGTCTTTGAAAGTGTTACAAGATTATTTATTTTGTTGTTAGCTTTACATGTTGCTAGTATGTAGTATATGTGTTGAAGTTTATAAGGATTATGGATTGATTGTAGCCTTGGAAAAATTCGAAATGTATGTAAGCCATGTTAAGTTGGATTACAATTTAGTCGTTACAAAAATCGTCGCATGTTACTTACTTAAAGATTTTGGTTATTATAATCAAATACGACTTGATATCGTGTTATGTTACCAATTTGGATTGAAATGGAAATTTGATAAGAATTGGTAAGGTTGAACTCAGGTGGCGAATTTGGACTTTTAGTTTGTTTTTCATTTGTATTGACTACTTTCTAATTTGTGAGCCAATTGGGTCGTTTAGTTTTATTTGTATCGAGTACCTTATAGAAATTGTGAGCCAATTGGGGCTGTTTGGTTATTGTATTCGGCCTTGAAAAAGGTGGCAAAGTAAGTAAAAACAAAGGAAGTGCTGTCCGATTTTCCGTAGAATTTGGCGACTTAGCACTTAGAATATTCTACGTTTGAAGTAAGAGGTTAATGGACGTATTGTGACCATGATAGGTTGAAGTACTAGGTATAGCGTATCCTACTTGAAGAATGGAATAGCCAAGGTTGAAGTACTTTGGAGCATCTTGCTACTTGTCGACAATCGTCGCGAGGTATGTGAACCTCTTTCTTCTTTAGACATGGTTCTATGTATGGAATATACATGTGGTATTATTTCATGATTCCTTCTACTCTTAGAAGTTAAGAAGTATGTATGTTGATTTACTCTACGTAAAGGTTATGTATAAGTTATCCTAAGTTCTTACCAAGTCTTATGGGGATGTTGGTAAAGAGTCGCAGGAGGTATTTGGAGCCAAATTGACTTGGCTAATTTACTACCTAATAAGAATAAGTATCGAACAAGCCATTGCGTTAATAAAGGAAAATGTAATGACAAATAAATTATGTTAAAACAAGTAGAATTCTCCATCTGCATAGAAGCTAAGATAAGACAAAATTGTATTACATTTTTTCTAGATCATGGCTACTTGATTAAGATAGTTATAAATAAGTATAACTTAATCACAACGCACCAAAGTATATGTTACTAATTTTAAAAGAGTTTACGTATGAAGTTTTAAGACTTTGAAACTTGTTTTCTTAAAAGTTAAGAGACTTGAAGTATTTTGAAAGCTATGTGATTTGATTTGAAAGTATAAGTCTCTTGGTTATAAAGGGAATGAATTCGTTTAAGGCATAAAGTTAGTATGACGGCTTTATGGGAAGTTGGTTATAATAACTTTATGGGAGGTTAAGAGGATGGTTTTCTTGAACATAAACAAGAAATGATTTGAAATAAAGAAGGGCAAATTGTTTTAAAGGTACCAAGTGCTTAAGGCCTTTAAGAAAGAAGTCACTTGATTTAGAAGCCGGTAATTGTATTTCTAAAAAGGTATTGTGACTTGTCCTGAAAAGTAGATATGACTTGATACTACGGTTATTAGTATCTTGGAAGTTTTATTTGAAAGAGAATCATTTTAAAGGAGTAGAGGCACGTAGTACGTTGGGTTAAATTCTGATTTTATAATGACATGTTAGTGCCTTAAGTAAACAAAATGAGAGTGTATATGAACAAGCTAATAAGAAGTTAGGGATTTCTTAACTTACTTATGTTATGTATGATAAGCGGTAGGGCTTATGTTATGTATGATGGCCATTGAGTTAGGGTAAGAGTATAAATGAGGCAAGCCCCAAGACGTTATACCACCTTCTCCGGGTAAGAGTATAAGTGAGGGTAAATCCCCAAGGCACGTACCACCCGCTTTATGTGATATTTGACGACCACGAGATAGGGTAAGGCAGAGTATAAATGAGGGCAAGCCCCAAGACGTTATACCACCTTCTCCAGGTAAGAGTATAAATGAGGCAAGCCCCAAGACGTTATACCCTCGCTACCACCTTCTCCGTGGTAAGAGTATAAATGGCGGGCAAGCCCCGATCGTTATACCACTGCTTTGATTGATTTTATGGGCGTGAGACCCATGGTTATGTTTTACACTTTTAGTCGGCGGTGATGGGGGATTCCACGCATGCTTTGATATTGGTGTGATCGATCGCGTCCCAATTTGGTAGGGTAGTATATGTGTCCCTCCGTAGTGGGCGGACTATGTTATGAAAGATAAGTAAGTTAGGCAGAAATGAACTTAATGACTTCTCCTAAGTAAGTCGTAAGATATGACTATAACTCTTAATGGAATGGAAAAGATATTGATGTAAGTTATGTGGAAAAACTTGATTGAATTCTTAAGTATGTATGTAAGAATATGATGTTAATTCTATTGAAAGAAGGAAAAGAATGATTAATGTACGATTAAGTTCATAAAGTGGTAATGACACGGCAGATCTGGTATGTATTTTTATACTTGTCCTTGTCATTCTTTTGTACGATTATGATCTGCATCGACGTTAATGCTTCCATATTCGTACTGTTGACCAATTCTTCGGGCCGCGTTACGCCCGCAGTTTAGGTACGATTATGGATCCGCGAGCTAGGATCCCGGTTCACATTTCGAGATGGCTCCAATGTTCGAGTTGTCGTGGCTATGTATATTCAAGTGCGCGGGCCTTGTCCCGCCACGCTTGTTCGATTGTTATTCTGCAGGTCCGTATTCACATTTTGTGGGTTGTAAAGGAAAGCGAGGCAACTTCTTTATGTATGACGTTCGGGAAGGTAGCCCTATCGCTAACTTGTTGTTTTATTCTTATTGTTTTTATTTTATAAGTTTCATGTATGTTCCACTGATTTTCTCGATGTTTACTGTAGGGTGCCCGGTAGGGCACCACCGCGATCCCGGTCGGGTCGTGACAAAGTGGTATCGAGCGATTAGTCCTCTGAAAGTGTCTACGACCGTGTCTAGTAGAGTCTTGATTATCGGTGTGTTGCGCACCACATCTATAATCGGAGGTGCAGGACATTTAGGATTGGTTTCCATTCTTCTCACCTGAGATCGTGCCATAGAGGCGTGTTGTTAGTCGTCTCTCCTAACGAGTTATGTTGATTGCAGCCACGAGAAAGCGATGACCAGAATGACTATGGGATTGCGTATCCGGTTGGTATTGATTATAGTATAGTTGGTATTGTGACATACATCTATGCGGAGTTATGTATGAGGTCGACAGCGTGTTGCCTAGAATGATTTTAGATTACCAGGATCGGTGAAAGACTAACTAGATACCGGGAAGGTATGAAATAGTTAATGAATTTTCGCTGTGTCTTGTGTTTTATTTTGAGATAATTGGGAAAGGATGAGTTGTGCGATAGGGTAGTGAACCCTTAAGAAGCCATATTAAGGAACCTAACGAATGTCATGTTAATAGATTAAGGCTGCGTAGTATGCTTAAGAGAATTATACCTGACGAGGCTGTATAGAGTAAGTAATGGTTGTTGTGATCGAGACAACATGGTTATGATTTTATGAGAAGTTTTGTACCCATCGGGGGATTGATAAGGTAGGCTTGGAGCATGGAAATGCGAGCCTAAGAATATTGATTACGCTGAGACCTTAGGTATATAAGGCTTTCTCTGCAATAAGATTTATTATAGACCAAGAATAAGAGTTAAGTGCGACACAGTCGGTTGAGGACTACGGGTCTCCCATGGCCTGGAATGGAGTGGGATCGGTTGGTAGTAGTTCCGCCACGTGACAGGTCACGGGTGCAAGGCCCAAGTCTAGTTAATTGTTTCTGAGTTCGTGGACGCGCCCACCTAACTGGTAGTGAAAGCGGAAATGACCTTATATTGTTTCATAGAGTGACTCAAGATTTGAGGCCGAATAGGTATGGAAGTTATGTATGTATGTTAGAAGGAGTTGGCGGTCGAAAAGGTAACCTCTTTTGGACTTGTGATGGGCGCATGCGTGTACAAGGTATTAGGGCCATGTGTGGCATTGTTGGTATGTCGGGGTTGTGAAAGGAAACTATGTCGCTAATTATAAAGATTGACTCCGAAAGAACATTCGAGGACGAATGTTTCTAAGGGGGGAAGAATGTTACACCCCGTATTTACAGGACATGGTGTAAGAACGTAAGTAAGAACCCGCAAGTGTTAAGATTTGAGACTTGTAAAATTTATCGGAAATTATGGAATTGTCGGAAATTGTGTTATTGTAACGAATGGGAGGGCGACACGTGTCACCCCCCTTATGTGATGCCTTGGTCGAAAAATGCAAGGGCAAGAGGGTCATTGGACCTTAGTCTTGCAAGCATGTGTAGCATGAGAATGTTGACTAGTCAAGGGGTCAATAAGTCTTGATTTTTAATGTAAGACTACATCTAAGCCATCCATGTGTTTATATCATAACCCTCCTAGGTGCTTTATATATTACTACTAGTAGAGGGAGAGTTTTACACTTAGAAAAATTGCAAATCAAGACCACTCCATGGGAGCTCTCGTTCCACTAAGGAAAGAAGAGAAAATTTGTTCCTTGTTCTTTGATTCCCACTTTAAACCAAGGTTCTTGAGGGTAGTGTAAGCATATCTCAATAGAAAATCCGGAAAAAGAGAGTTTTCGGGTTAGTCGCAAAGTGAAAACCTAATGGTCTTTCTAGGTTTTGTTTGGGGATTTGTAGGATAATTGTTGGTGTTGTTCTAAGGGTCTCAACAAGCGGATTGAAGTGTCTTGGAGAGGTTCTAAACTACTAAGGAGCGACTTTGGATTGGAATTTGGATTAAGAATCGTCGAGGTATAATCTTGTTCTTTGAAAGTGTTACAAGATTATTTATTTTGTTGTTAGCTTTACATGTTGCTAGTATGTAGTATATGTGTTGAAGTTTATAAGGATTATGGATTGATTGTAGCCTTGGAAAAATTCGAAATGTATGTAAGCCATGTTAAGTTGGATTACAATTTAGTCGTTAC
The DNA here is from genome assembly GCA_029844215.1 of Przewalskia tangutica. Taxonomy (NCBI): domain Eukaryota; kingdom Viridiplantae; phylum Streptophyta; class Magnoliopsida; order Solanales; family Solanaceae; genus Przewalskia; species Przewalskia tangutica. The sequence continues at coordinate 137,134,195 of CM056722.1, read as the reverse complement.
AAAAATCGTCGCATGTTACTTACTTAAAGATTTTGGTTATTATAATCAAATACGACTTGATATCGTGTTATGCTACCAATTTGGATTGAAATGGAAATTTGATAAGAATTGGTAAGGTTGAACTCGTGGCGAATTTGGACTTTTAGTTTGTTTTTCATTTGTATTGGACTACTTTCTAATTTGTGAGCCAATTGGGGCTGTTTAGTTTTTATTTGTATTGGAGTACCTTATAGAAATTGTGAGCCAATTGGGGCTGTTTGGTTATTGTATTCGGCCTTGAAAAAGGTGGCAAAGTAAGTAAAAACAAAGGAAGTGCTGTCCGATTTTCCGTAGAATTTGGCGACTTAGCACTTAGAATATTCTACGTTTGAAGTAAGAGGTTAATGGACGTATTGTGACCATGATAGGTTGAAGTACTAGGTATAGCGTATCCTACTTGAAGAATGGAATAGCTCAAGGTTGAAGTACTTTGGAGCATCTTGCTACTTGTCGACAATCGTCGCGAGGTATGTGAACCTCTTCCTTCTTTAGACATGGTTCTATGTATGGAATATACATGTGGTATTATTTCATGATTCCTTCTACTCTTAGAAGTTAAGAAGTACGTATGTTGATTTACTCTACGTAAAGGTTATGTATAAGTTATCCTAAGTTCTTACCAAGTCTTATGGGGGATGTTGGTAAGAGTCGTTAGGAGGTATTTTGGAGCCAAATTGACTTGGCTAATTTACGGCACGAATAAGAATAAGTATCGAACAAGCCATTGCAGCGTTAATAAAGGAAAATGTAATGACAAATAAATTATGTTAAAACAAGTAGAATTCTCCATCTGCATAGAAGCTAAGATAAGACAAAATTGTATTACATTTTTTCTAGATCATGGCTACTTGATTAAGATAGTTATAAATAAGTATAACTTAATCACAACACACCAAAGTATATGTTACTAATTTTAAAAGAGTTTACGTATGAAGTTTTAAGATTTTGAAACTTGTTTTCTTAAAAGTTAAGAGACTTGAAGTATTTTGAAAGCTATGTGATTTGATTTGAAAGTATAAGTCTCTTGGTTATAAAGAGAATGAATTAGTTTAAGGCATAAAGTTAGTATGACGGCTTTATGGGAAGTTGGTTATAATAACTTTATGGGAGGTTAAGAGGATGGTTTTCTTCAGTAACATAAACAAGAAATGATTTGAAATAAAGAAGGGCAAATTGTTTTAAAGGTACCAATTGCTTAAGGCCTTTAAGAAAGAAGTCACTTGATTTAGAAGTCGGTAATTGTATTTCTAAAAAGGTATTGTGACTTGTCCTGAAAAGTAGATATGACTTGATACTACGGTTATTAGTATCTTGGAAGTTTTATTTGAAAGAGAATCATTTTAAAGGAGTAGAGGCACGTAGTACGTTGGGTTAAATTCCCGGATTTTATAATGACATGTTAGTGCCTTAAGTAAACAAAAATGAGAGTGTATATGAACAAGCTAATAAGAAGTTAGGGATTTCTTAACTACTTATGTTATGTATGATAAGCAGTAGGGCTTATGTTATGTATGATGGCGGTTGAGTTAGGGTAAGAGTATAAATGAGGCAAGCCCCAAGACGTTATACCACCTTCTCCGTGGTAAGAGTATAAGTGAGGTAAATCCCAGACGCTGTACCACTGCTTTATGTGATATTGTGACGACCGGTCGAGATAGGGTAAGAGTATAAATGGCGGGCAAGCCCCAAGACGTTATACCACCTTCTCGGGGTAAGAGTATAAATGAGGGCAAGCCCCAAGACGTTATACCCCGCTTACCACCTTCTCCGGTAAGAGTATAAATGGCGGGCAAGCCCTGACGTTATACCACCTGTTTGATTGATTTTATGGCGTGAGACCCGTGGTTATGTTTTACACTTTTAGATGTCGACGGTGATGGGGATTCCACGGCATGCTTTGATATTGGTGATCGATCGCGTCCCGATTTGGGCGGTAGTATATGTGTCCTCCGTAATGGGTAGGACTATGTTATGAATGATAAGTAAGTTAGACAGAAATGAACTTAATGACTTCTCCTAAGTAAGTACGTAAGATATGACTATAACTCTTAATGGAATGGAAAAGATATTGATGTAAGTTATGTGGAAAACTTGATTGAATTCTTAAGTATGTATGTAAGAATATGATGTTAATTCTATTGAAAGAAGGAAAAGAATGATTAATGTACGATTAAGTTCATAAGTGGTAATGACAGCAGGATCTCGTATGTATTTTTATACTTGTCCTTGTCATTCTTTTGTACGATTATGATCCGCTTATCAGACGTTAATTACATTCCATATTCTGCACTGTTGTTATCGACCCGCTTGGGGCCGCGTTAAATGTCCGCAGTTTAGGTACGCTTATGGATCCGCGAGCTTAGGATCCCGGTTCAAGATTTTGAATGGCTCCAATGTTCGGGAGTTGTCGTGGCTATGTATATTCGTGGGTACGGCGGGGCCTTGTCCCGCCACGCTTGTTCGATTGTTATTCTAGAGGTACGTATTCACATTTGCGGGTCGGTTTGTAAAGGAAAGGAGGCAACCGTTTATGATATGACGTTCGGGAAGGTAGCTATCGGCTAACTCCGTTGTTTTATTATTGTTGTTTTTATTTTATAAGTTTCATGTATGTTCCGCTGATTTTCTCGATGTTTACGTAAGGGTGCCTGGGTAGGGCACGATCCGCGATCCCGGGTCGGGTCGTGACAAAGTGGTATCGAGCGATTAGTCCTCGGAAAGTGTCTACACGTGTCTAGTAGTCTTGATTTTCGGTGTGTTGTGCACCACATCTATAATCGTGAGGTCGCGGGACATTTAGGATTGGTTTCCATTCTTCTCACTCGAGATCGCGCCATAGAGTGTGTTGTTAGAGGTCGTCTCCCTAACGAGTTATGTTGATTGCGATTCTGAGAAAGCGTGATGACCGGGAATGACTATGTGGATTGCGTATCCGTGTTGGTATTGATTATAGTATAGTTGGTATTGTGACATACATCTATACGGAGTTATGTATGAGGTCGACGCGCGTGTTGCCTAGAATGATTTTAGATTACCGAGGATCGGTAAAGACTAACTAGATACAGGGAAGGTATGGAATAGTTAATGAATTTTCGCCTGAGTCTTGTGTTTTATTTTGAGATAATTGGGAAAGGACGAGTATCTGACAGGGTAGTGAACCCTTAAGAAGCCATATTAAGGAACCTATGAATGTCATGTTAATAGATTGCTGCGTAGTATGCTTAAGAGAATTATACTGACGATAACTGTATAGAGTAAGTAATGGTTGTTGTGATCGGCATAACATGGTTATGATTTTATGAGAAGTTTTGTACCGCATCGGGGATTGATAAGGTAGGCTTGAGCATGGAAATTGCGAGCCTAAGAATATTGATTCCGAGACCTTAGGTATATAAGGCTTTCTCGCAATAAGATTTATTATAGACCAAGAATAAGAGTTAAGTGCGCCGAAGCCCGCCGAGGACTGTTACGCCCCCATGGCCTGGAATGGAGTGGGATCAGTTGGTAGTAGTTCCGCTACGTGACAGGGTCACGAGGGTGCAAGGCCCAAGTCTAGTTAATTGTTTTACGGGTTCAGGGACGCGTTCCACCGGAACCAGGTAGTGAAAGCCGGAAATGACCTTATATTGTTTCATAGAGTGACTCCAAGATTTGAGGCCAGAATAGGTATGGAAGTTATGTATGTATGTTAGAAGGAGTTGGCAGTGCGAAAAGGTAACCTCTTTTGGGCTTGTGATGGACGGGTATGCGTGTACAAGGTATTAGGGCCATGTGTGGCATTGTTGGTATGTCGGGGTTGTGAAAGGAAACTATGTCGCTAATTATAAAGATTGACTCCGAAAGAACATTCGAGGACGAATGTTTCTAAGGGGGGAAGAATGTTACACCAGTATTTACTGACATGGTGTAAGAACGTAAGTAAGACCCCGCAAGTGTTAAGATTTTATAATTGTAAAATTTATCGGAAATTTTGGAATTGTCGGAAATTGTTTTATTTTAACGAATGGGTGGGCGACAAGTGTCACCCCCTTATGTGATGCCTTGGTCGAAAAATGCGCGGCAAGAGGTCATCGACCTTAGTCTTGCAAGCATGTAGCATGAGAATGTTGACTAGTCGAGGGTCAATAAGTCTTGATTTTTAATGTAAGACTACATCTAAGCCATCCATGTGTTTATATCATAACCCTCCTAGGTGCTTTATATATTACTACTAGTAGAGGGAGAGTTTTACACTTAGAAAAAATTGCAAATTGAAGACCACTCCATGGGAGCTCTCGGGTTCCACTAAGGAAAAGAAGAGAAAAATTTGTTCCTTGTTCTTTTGATTCCCCACTTTAAACCAAGGTTCTTGAGGGTAGTGTAAGCATATCTCAATAGAAAAATCCCGGAAAAAGAGAGTTTTCGGGTTAGTCGCAAAGTGAAAACCTAATGGTCTTTCTAGGTTTTGTTTGGGGATTTGTAGGATAATTGTTGGTGTTGTTCTAAGGGTCTCAACAAGCGGATTGAAGTGTCTTGGAGAGGTTCTAAACTACTAAGGAGCGACTTTGGATTGGAATTTGGATTAAGAATCGTCGAGGTATAATCTTGTTCTTTGAAAGTGTTACAAGATTATTTATTTTGTTGTTAGCTTTACATGTTGCTAGTATGTAGTATATGTGTTGAAGTTTATAAAGATTATGGATTGATTGTAGCCTTGGAAAAATTCGAAATGTATGTAAGCCATGTTAAGTCGGATTACAATTTAGTCGTTACAAAAATCGTCGATGTTACTTACTTAAAGATTTTGGTTATTATAATCAAATACGACTTGATATCGTGTTATGCTACCAATTTGGATTGAAATGGAAATTTGATAAGAATTGGTAAGGTTGAACTCAAGGTGGCCGAATTTGGACTTTTAGTTTGTTTTTCATTTGTATTGGACTACTTTCTAATTTGTGAGCCAATTGGGGCTGTTTAGTTTTATTTGTATTGGAGTACCTTATAGAAATTGTGAGCCAATTGGGGCTGTTTGGTTATTGTATTCGGCCTTGAAAAAGGTGGCAAAGTAAGTAAAAACAAAGGAAGTCTTTGTCCAGATTTTCCGTAGAATTTGGCGACTTAGCACTTAGAATATTCTACGTTTGAGTAAAGAGGTTAATGGACGTATTGTGACCATGATAGGTTGAAGTACTAGGTATAGCGTATCCTACTTGAAGAATGGAATAGCTCAAGGTTGAAGTACTTTGGAGCATCTTGCTACTTGTCGAGAATCGTCGCGAGGTATGTGAACCTCTTCCTTCTTTAGACATGGTTCTATGTATGGAATATACATGTGGTATTATTTCATGATTCCTTCTACTCTTAGAAGTTAAGAAGACGTATGTTGATTTACTCACGTAAAGGTTATGTATAAGTTATCCCAAGTTCTTACCAAGTCTTATGGGGATGTTGGTAAGAGTCGTTAGAGGTATTTTGGAGCCAAATTGACTTGGCTAATTTACGGCACGAATAAGAATAAGTATCGAACAAGTCATTGCAGCGTTAATAAAGGAAAATGTAATGACAAATAAATTATGTTAAAACAAGTAGAATTCTCCATCTGCATAGAAGCTAAGATAAGACAAAATTGTATTACATTTTTTTCTAGATCATGGCTACTTGATTAAGATAGTTATAAATAAGTATAACTTAATCACAACGCACCAAAGTATATGTTACTAATTTTAAAAGAGTTTACGTATGAAGTTTTAAGACTTTGAAACTTGTTTTCTTAAAAGTTAAGAGACTTGAAGTATTTTGAAAGCTATGTGATTTGATTTGAAAGTATAAGTCTCTTGGTTATAAAGAGAATGAATTAGTTTAAGGCATAAAGTTAGTATGACGGCTTTATGGGAAGTTGGTTATAATAACTTTATGGGAGGTTAAGAGGATGGTTTTCTTCAGTAACATAAACAAGAAATGATTTGAAATAAAGAAGGGCAAATTGTTTTAAAGGTACCAATTGCTTAAGGCCTTTAAGAAAGAAGTCACTTGATTTAGAAGCCGGTAATTGTATTTCTAAAAAGGTATTGTGACTTGTCCTGAAAAGTATATATGACTTGATACTACGGTTATTAGTATCTTGGAAGTTTTATTTGAAAGAGAATCATTTTAAAGGAGTAGAGGCACGTAATGCGTTGGGTTAAATTCGGATTTTATAATGACATGTTAGTGCCTTAAGTAAACAAAAATGAGAGTGTATATGAACAAGCTAATAAGAAGTTAGGGGATTTCTTAACTTACTTATGTTATGTATGATAAGCCGGTAGGGCTTATGTTATGTATGATGGCCGGTTGAGTTAGGGTAAGAGTATAAATGAGGGGCAAGCCCCAAGACGTTATACCACCTTCTCGTGGTAAGAGTATAAGTGAGGTAAATCCCAAGACGCTGTACCACCGCTTTATGTGATATTTGACGACCAGGTCGAGATAGGGTAAGAGTATAAATGAGGGCAAGCCCCAAGACGTTATACCACCTTCTCCAGGTAAGAGTATAAATGGCGGGCAAGCCCCAAGACGTTATACCTGCTTACCACCTTCTCAGGTAAGAGTATAAATGAGCAAGCCCCAGACGTTATACCACCTGCTTTGATTGATTTTATGGGCGTGAGACCCATGGTTATATTTACACTTTTAGTCGCCGGTGATGGGGATTCCACGCATGCTTTGATATTGGTGATGATCGCGCCCCATTGGTAGGGTAGTATATGTGTCCCTCCGTAGTGGGTCGGATTATGTTATGAAAGATAAGTAAGTTAGACAGAAATGAACTTAATGACTTCTCCTAAGTAAGTACGTAAGATATGACTATAACTCTTAATGGAATGGAAAAGATATTGATGTAAGTTATGTGGAAAAACTTGATTGAATTCTTAAGTATGTATGTAAGAATATGATGTTAATTCCTATTGAAAGAAGGAAAAGAATGATTAATGTACGATTAAGTTCATAAGTGGTAATGACACGGCAGGATCTGGTATGTATTTTTATACTTGTCCTTGTCATTCTTTTGCAGCTTATGATCTGCATCTGACGTTAATTACATTGCCCATATTCGCACTGTTGTCTTGATCGGCTTCGGGCTGCGTTCATGTCCGCAGTTTAGGTACACGATTATGGATCCATGACTTAGGATCTGGTTCAAAGATTTTGAGATGGCTCCAATGTTCCGAGTTGTCGTGGCTATGTATATTCAGTGCAGCGGGGCCTTGTCCCGCCACGATTGTTCGATTGTTATTCCTGCAGGTGCGTATTCACATTTTGTGGTCGGTTTGTAAAGGAAAGGAGGCAACCGCTTTATGTATGTGACGTTCGGAAGGTAGCCCTATCGGCTAACCTGTTGTTTTATTACTGTTGTTTTTATTTTATAAGTTTCATGTATGTTCCGCTGATTTTCTCTGATGTTTACCTGTAAGGGTGCCCAGGTAGGGCACCAGTCGCGGTCCCGGGGTCGGGTCGTGACACCTCGGGTATCGGGCAAGGGTGCATATTGATGCAACACGACAAGATTATAGCCTATGCTTCCCGGCAGCTACGGAAGCATGAGAGGAATTACCCTACTCACGACTTAGAGTTGGCCGTAGTTATTCATGCCTTGAAGATTTGGAGACATTATTTATACGGGGTTCATGTGGATATTTATACAGACCACAAGAGCCTCCAGTACATCTTCAGGCAGAGGGAGCTGAACTTGCGACAGAGACGGTGGTTAGAGTTCTTTGAAGGATTATGATGTTGATATCTATACCATCCGAAAATCCAACGTGGTTGCGGATGCTCCGAGTCGTAGATCTATGGGAGTGCATCGAGGTACAACGGATAGGCAGGACATGGTCCGTGAGATCCATCACCGTGGCGAGCCTTGGGGTTCGGTTGAGTCGACACCGGCGATAGTGGCACGGTTGAGAGGTTGTCGAGTCTTCCATCTTTGAGGAGGTGAAGAGGCGACAATATGAGGATCCAGTTATGATACAGTATCGAGGTACGGCTCTTCGAGAGGAGAAGAGTTTATTTGAGGTAGCGCCTGATGGGGTTCTAAGATTCGAGGGCAGATTGTGTGTTCCCGATGTTGCAGGACTTCGTCAGTATGTTCTAGGGGAAGCACACAGTGCTCGTTACTCTATTCATCCGGGGTCGACTAAGATGTACCATAACCTCAGATGTATGTATTAGTGGGATGGCCTGAAGAGGGACGTAGCAGAGTTTGTTGCTCAGTCCGAATTGTCGAGTCAGTTGAGCACGAAGCGATGGCTATGCAGCGATTGAGATTCCGACATAGAAGTGGGAGGTAATCAACATGGATTTTGTTACAGGGTTACCTCGTACTCATATGAAGGGTGTGATGAGATTCGGAAAGAAGGGGAAACTTAGCCCAAGATACATTGGGCCTTATCAGATCCTTCGTAGAGTAGGCAAGGTTGTCTATGAGTTGGAACTGTCGTCCGACTTGGAGGCAGTACATCCGGTCTTCCATGTTTCTATGTTGTGGAAGTGTATCGGAGATCCATCGAGAGTTTTCGGCTAGTGATGTCGGTGTGAGAGGGATTATCGTATGAGAGTCTCATAGCGATACCGATCGCCAGTCAGCGGCTGCGAACAAAGATGTGGCTTCCGTCAAAGTCTTGTGGCGGAATGATAATAGAGAGGAGATGAATTGGGAAGCAGAGGAGGACATGATGAATAAGTATCCTCACTTATTTCCTACACCTTCAGGTAATTCATTTCCCTTACTTGTCAGTTTTAATTGAAGTATTTGTTTAAGTGTTGTTATGTGGCCAGATGTGGAATAATTGGTATGTAGGGGTTGTAAAAGGAGACTATATCGCTATCTATTAGATTGACTACGAAAGAACATTCGGGGACGAATGTTTCTAAGGGGGGAAGTATGTTACACCCCGTAATTCCAGGACATGTATATAAGAACGTATGTAAGAAATCAGGACGTTAAGATTTGAGACTTGTAGAATTTATCGGAATTATGGAAATGTCGGGAAACAAAACATTATGGACGAATAGTAGGGTGACACATGTCACCTCCACTCTATGGGCTTGGACGAAATGGACAAGGCCAATTTGTCAAGTCTTGAAAGCCAAGGCTTGACATTGTTGACCAAGTTAATAAGCCCACTTGACCCTTGATATTTTAATCTCCTTCATCCTATCCCCACAAGTGTTTTAATCTTGAACCTCCATTTAATTATATACACCCATATAACAAGACAAGTTCTAACACTTAGTAAAATTTCAAGAAAACTTGTGTGCACTTAAGGGAGCTCTCGGCTAAGCTCTTGAGGAAGAAGAAAATTTTTTCGTTTGATGTTCATAATTCACAATACTTTAAACCAAGGTTCCTAGAGGTATTGTAAGGTTATCTCAATAGAAAGATCCCGGAAAAGCAACGTTTTTACATTAGTCGCAAGATGAAAACCTAAGTTGTCTTCATAAGTTTTGATTGGAAATTGAAGGAAAGATGTTTATGAACTTCTAAGGGCTTCAAATAGCGGATTGGAGCGTGAAGGAAAGGAGCTAAGTTGCTAAGGAGCGACTTTGGATCTTGAAGCTATATTAGGGCTTGTCAAGGTAACAATCTTGTCCTCTTAGTGATTAAAGATTACATGTTGTTGTAGTTATGGATATAAACAAGCATGAGATTTATATAATGAAGATTGATAAGTGTTATGGATATTGGAACCACTAATCCGAAACTAGCATGTTTAGCCTTTGAGATTGAAATTCAATTTGGTTATTAGTTTAGTCGTCGCATGTTATATAAAGAAGGGATTATAGTTGTTAAAGTTGTTTACGACTATATAACATGTTATACTTAAAAACTTGGATTGAAAAAGAATTAGAAGACTTTACATTGTTGTGCATGTTAGCCGAGAATGACATTGACTATTGAACTACTTGGTATTAATTGTAGGGCAGAATTTTACACGTCCTGTAAGGCGTGTAATCCCCTTTGTTGGTTGATGTGTTGAGCCTTAAATGTGGCATATTCGTTATTGAATTCGGGCCTTGAAAAAGGTGGAAAAGTACGTAGAAAGAAAGGAAGTGCTGCCCAATTTTCCATAGAATAAGAGACTTCATACTTAGAGTTATTCTATGTTTGAAGCTAGAAGTTAATGGACGTATTATAGTCATTATAGGTTGACATACTACGTACGGAATATTGGACTTAGCAAGTGGATTGAACCAAAGAGGTATGTAGAACTTTCCCTATCTTTTGAGCATGAGTTTTACAAATATATAGTACGGTGGACGTACGAGTTTTAAAGGAATTCGGTTTCATTTTGATATCATTGCCTTAATCGAAGAATATCTAAGTTTGGTTGAGTTAGAGAATTAACTCACTTGTTTTTTTAAAGATGAAAATACCTTAATTGTCTAAAACATAAAGAGTTATAACGGCTTTATGGGAAGTTAGTTATAACAGCTTTATGGAAAGTTAAGAGATTTGTACTTGATTTATAGGCATAAGTTTCCTAGGTTGTGAAAGTAGAAGTGCTTGATTTTAAAAGCTGTGGTTTGAATTTCTAAAGGTGTAGTACTTAGGGTTAAATTCCCGGATTTGACATGACAGACTAGTGCCTTGAGTCTTATAAAATGATAGGTGATTCACTTTAATCTAATGAGAGTCCTAAATGATTTTAGGTTGCATATGTTGCTCACGATAGATATTCAGGCAAGTATTATATTTTCATATCACCGTGTCCCTCACTTGAGGGTCGGCAATCATGTGTTATGTTACGGGTTAAATTCCCTTGATATTGTTTTATTCCGTGGATTAGCTCTCCACGATGCGGGTATCCATATATACTCGTTGCGGGTCCACGAGACCTATGCGGGTTCAATTTCTATGCGGGTTAAATTCCCATGACTATTTCGTGGGATAGCTCTCCACGATGCGGGTATCTACATATACTCATTGCGGGTCCACGTGACCTATGCGGGTTCGATTCCCATGCGGGTTAAATTCCCATGAATAGGATTGCATGATGGTATTACGGGCGGGTAGCCCTAAAATAATCATAACCTTCCTACTTTTAAATGACAAAAGATACTCTCATTAGTCTCAGTGTTAATAAGGTGTGGTGTGTTGTTATTTGGTATTATACATGTCTCCATCTTTATTTTAGACTATATAATTTCATTTCGATAATTTGGTTCTTATACTTGGTACATATTTTATGCGACCCTTTCCTCGGGGCTGCGTTCATGCCGCATGCGTGGTAAAGCGGTTGTGGATCTCGCTCTTAGGATCATCGATCGGTTGTCGAAAGCTCCATTTCTCGAGGCTTGTCTTTTAGTGCAGTTTCACGATGTTGTAGATTTATGTACATTCGGGGTATGGTGAAGTCTGTCCGTCCACGGTTGTTATGTAAAAATTCTTAGAGGTCTGTAGTCATATCTTGTGGATTGTGTTGTAAAAAAAAGGATGTGACTGCTTTTTGGGTTATGTATATTTTTTTTTGGAAGGTGGCCTTATCGGCTAACATGTTGATATTTCATGACTTGTACTTTTTGAGTTGTATGTATATTCACTATTCTACGATGTATACATAAGGGTGCGAGTAGGGCACGATCATGAGCTTGGTCGGTCGTGATGATTAGTATCAAGGTTGACACTGCATCTTGTAGGTGTTCTCATTCTTCATTAGTTTTATGACATTTAAAATGTCTTCTTGTTTTTTGTTAGTTCTACTACAGAAAAGCGCTTACATAGCGTTTTTTTTTAAGGCTTGTATAGCGTTGTGCAATCTACCGCTATGGTATCTTATTGTCACGACCCGACTCGACGCCCTAATTGGACGCTATTACACTAACCCGTCACGTAATCAATTGACCCTTAAGGGTAATAGAAAATTTCGGCAGCACAACACTGCATCTATAACATATACCCAAATTAGGCGAGCCGACAAGACTGCCTTACACAACTATCCAACCATCACAACAGGCTAGCCGACTAAGCTGCCACCAAATAGTATCACATAAGCAAAGGAGTAATCACAATAGGCAAGCCGGCAAGGCTGCCACTATATACGAGAACATCCCAAAACAAGTACAACAATACAGCTAGCTCAACCGCATAAACGTTCTACTCAAGTCTAAAACACATCTATCACCCCCAATTGTCACTGGACCTCTAAGAGTACAATCTTGACATATGACGGCGGGGCCGTCGTGCCCACAATATACATAAGTCTGGAATGTAAAGATCTGTACCGAAATAACTGGCTCCGGAACAAGGGAGCTCTTTAGCAGCGGTAGATGTCCTAAACTGGAGGGTCACCTAACCGATCACATGTACCTGCGGGCATGAACGCAGTCCCCCGGGGAAAAGGGGGTCAGTACGATAGATGTACCATGATGTGAAACTGAAAAATACTGTAATTGAAATTATAACAGTTCAACGTATAACAGGGGGCAAGTATGAAATCAACATAACAATATAACTGTGCCTTATCAAATGAGAGTAATGAAAATCAGTTCTTACCTTTCCAAAATATGCAAGTCTTGCCAAAATCATGAACTCCTATCCTCAAGATATAATAGCACGAGACTCGAACCCGTCTAGGTACATATATATCATGGGACTCGAACCCAAGTAAGTATGTATATATCATGGGACTCGAACCCAAGTAAGTATGTATATATCATGGGACTCGAACCCAAGTAAGTATGTATATATCATGGGAATCGAACCCAAGTAAGTATGTATATATCATGGGACTCGAACCCAAGTAAGTATATATATCGTGGGACTCTAACCCAAGTAAGTATGTATATATCATGGGACTCGAACCAGCGTAAGTGTATATATCATGGGACTCGAGCCAGCGTAAGTGTATATGGAATAATATAATGTCATGAGACTCGAACCCATATCATGGAGAGCTAATCCATGGAATAATAATAATCAGAGTTGAACAGCTTGGGACTCGAACCCAAGTAATATAATAATAATGGCGGACTCGAACCGGAACATATAATATAGTGTCGGCCCTATGAGAGACTCGGTGAATGTGTAATAAGACTTGGCACGAGTAGATATCATGAGCAACTATATGCAATTAGAAATCATCTTTGACTTTCGATAATATCATCATAATAAGCACTTTACTGAAAATCATAGGCACTTGTCATAAGAAATTTCCTTTAAAACTAACTTTGTAGAAAATCATGTACGTCCGCCGTACTTTTATCAAAATCATGTCAAATGAAAGTTTGTTTCACAAAATCATGTCAAAAGAAAGAAGGATAGTCTCACATACCCTTAGTCGCTCAACCAATGCAAAACTAGGATGCGTCTCGTCTAGTACGTCAGCCTATAATAATAATAAGACCATTAATTCTAGGACTTCTAACGTAAGTTATATTGAATAACAGCTTCCCATTTTTATAAAAATCCGGGAAGCACTTCCCCTGTTTATGTGCGTATCCACAATTAACCAACAGTCCAAATTCAACCAACAATCACAACCATTTCAATATGTAATCTAATTAGGCCTCATATACTGCATATACGCCATCATACAGTCTCCTTTCTCCTTATTTATGAAAGACAACAATTTCAACCATCAAAGTGACTATCGCACCTATTTACCATGTTCATTCAATCCTTAAAATGTTACAATGATATGCGAGATTCCAAAACTATTTTCTTAGTTCCTTAAATTTCAATTCATCTCGTGTCACCTTATATAACTAATTACATCACCAAGTACCAAATGCTTCTTTCAATTCTTAACACACAATTAGTGATGATGTTAATAATAGTAACAACGATTATATGACACCAAAACAGCCAGTAAAGGGTCAGCGCGATGTCCGAAAGTTATTCATGAGTTTTAGGCCATTTAGCGTGTAACCATTTAACTCTTTTCTTAACTATTAACCCAACTTATATTTCCAAAAATCATATAATGAATCCATCTTTAATCTTCACAATTTCATCCATTTTTAATACAAATTAGTGATGAAATACAACACAACACACGAATCCAACATATACCCGAAACAGTCCAATTCGGCTCACACCCAAAATTGATACATCGTTGTCTAAATTCAAGATTTCTTCCTAACACAAGTCCATTACTTCAACTACCACAATATGCAACTTCAATTATAGCATAGAAGGAAGGATTTTCATACCTTAATTTAATCTTCAAAACAGTCCCGATTTTTAGCCATTGCTTTGTCAGCTGATTTTGTAACGTCCATAACTCTCTACTCCAATGTCATATCGATGAGAGGGTTGTTGAGTTAGAAACTATACTCGATGAACTTCATTTTAGGCTTTTGAAACACCCAAAAACTCCTACTATACTAGGCGATATATCCCTTCAAAGTTGACTAAAATTCTGCCCAAAATCCCGATTTTTGTCCCAACTTTCATCACATTCTTGTCCAATTTTTTCCTTCTTCAACTCCAATCCAACATGCAAGCATTCTACAATGTTAGACCAACATCCTTACATGTTTTTCTTCTCAAAAACTTGTCTGAAACTTGACGAAAAATCTCAATCTCTCTCGCCCAGCAGTCCCGCAAAACCCACTGTTTTTGGTTCCTATTTGGGCTAATTGTTAGATGGATTAATCTAGGAAGAAGGTTATAGAATGACTTCAATTCTTGCTAAGAATGGTGCAATTTTCGGATTTGGGTTGGGAGAGGAGGAGATGAACTTGGTGTTTAGAATGAAATTGAAATTAGAATAAAAGAGTTTTGGTATTTTAAGGAAATTTGAAAATACTTGTTTAGACTTACACTTTGGCCCTCTTTAATACCCTCTTAGTTAAAAACAACCCCAAATAATAAATCTTAACCCCTCTTTCAATTAATCTCAACACTCGTTGCCTTAAATTCTTATCGTCGTATCTTATATACCTTACTAATCCATAACGGAAATTAGATATGTATATATACCACCATTACTAAAGAATTTTCCGGCGTCGCATTCATCATTACCAAAAATTATTATATAATCACATCCTTAAGTATATTAATTTCCAATACTAGGATCTATTTTCCTCAATTACGTCCTTACTTATTGTCTTAAACTCACAAGGTGTAACACTTAGATAGCGCTTGCACCAAAAAGCGCTTTTCTTGCATAGCGCAAAAAAGCGCTATGCTAGTTATACTTATTTTGAAGATACTAGCTTGCATAGCTGTTTTAAGCGTTATGCAAGCTTTTTATCTGTTTTTTTTTACTTATTATTTATTGTTTTGGTACCTATTATTTTCCCCCTGTTTTTTCACCTAATAAATAAAATATCAAAAAGATAACAAAAAGAATACTCATTCAAAATATAATATAATATAATATAATATAATATAATCATTATAAAACATAATAATATATTTAAAATAATATCTCAATCATTAGTAGATTACAATCATTAACTAATAACAATACGACATAGTCAACAATTATATCAAAATACTAACTAATAGCTTGACCTTCCATTTTTTTTGAGAAATCGATTATGCAAGTAGTGCGCTCAATTAATTGAAAATTCTTCATTTTGCTTATGCGATAAACTTTGAGTGGTGAACTATGAACAAAGCGCAAAACATAGATGTTACAAAACATAGTTAGAATAGAAACGTCTAACAAATAAACGTACTTACACAATAACCTCATACAAATAGATTCAAATCTAAGGGAAGAATAAATCAGTCCAAAGTAAAGTGGATGGCCCACTAGTTACTATTTTTCTTTACGTCAAAAGAAAGAGCCAAACTTTAACTTGTAGCTAAAATCTATGATTTTGCCTATTTAGTTATACAAAAGCGGGAAAAGATTGGTGCTAGAATAGATGAGGAGGCCGATGTGTGTATGATTAATTCGTAAGGACGTTAAGGCTCAGAAAACACACAGGAGATCATTTATATTCATATTTTAGGCTGCACAAAATCATTTGAACTTACAATTAGGTATGCAAAAACTTACTCAAGCACATGATCAATCCTATAGATATGAAGTTTTAGAAAATGAACAAGTAGACCACTTAGAGAATACCATTTCATCTATATATAGTCTCTTAAGTAAGACACATAACATATATGCTATATGGAAACATTTCAGGACTGTATACGAAATGGTTATGAAGCTTACTGTTTTTAACAGAGAACAAACATTATATAAATGGCAATAATCAACTAACAGATATTATAGTTAGACTAGTTAAAGAACTTAAACAAGATGGGCAAGCTTCAATATTCTGAGGTCAAGTAAAGGAGCTGCCAAAACTATATGTCAACTTAAGGAGATTACTCAGGGCAAATACTATCTAGGAAGGACATTTCACATTTTAGAAGACAAGATAAATAGGGACAAATATGCAGAAGATAAAAACAGAGAGGGGCAAGTATGTAATGCCGATACATGTTTCATTATGCAACTTAATAAGCAGTCATGATACAAGATGACCTAGAAGACTTTACATATTAATATGGATGGCCTTTACCACTTAAATAAGCAGGACATGTGCATAGTCAATTTGATGAGATGTTTAGACAAATAAAGGTGATGAACAACCACTCAGGGAAAATTGTTTTAGTATGCAGCAATACTTTGGCCTAGACAATTATAACATCACACTCCTACTGCCTACTGGACACGGTGATGCATTCAGGATAAGGTATAACATGTTTGGGATGACTATCAAGTAGATCGCAAGTCAAATGACAAATACACAATAATATTAACACGCCAATAAACATTTCAACATTTTTAGTCCAGCAGTGGTCTACAACAATCCCAACCAGCAAACATACATAAGTTTACACTTAAGATCACCAACTCGGACACTTAAGATCAACAACGTAAAATTAAAAAAATGAAGAGTTATATAAGCGTATTATGATAGATATTAAACTTCGTGTAGTTAGCTTAAAAGTAACATATATTAGCCATCTGATGAGACGAGAACGTGAAGATTTTATTTTAGAATTAAAATGTTTGTTACTTTATTGGGATGATAACACGACATTGAAGATCGTATATCCTTGATCTTAGTAACATTTTGATTGGAGATCGGTCTTAAGTTATTTAAAATACTATAGTGATGTTTTAGAAAACAAGTAAAAGATTTGTATCTTTTTGGATATAGGCATATAAATGTACACACATAATCCTTTGAATTTTGGTTGTTGTTATTTTAGAGGCAGCATTAAACACTTTATTTCACCCTCGGAGCCAGACGGGCGAACGTCTTATCCGCACAACGAGGATATGTTGAGGGCTGTATTGACTTCGAGGTAGGCTGGGAGGATCATTTTCCTCTTGTTGAGTTTGTGTATAATAACAACTACCATTCCAGTATTCAGATAGCGCCTTATGAGGCCTTATATGGAAGGAAGTGTAGGTCGTCGATCGGTTGGTTCGATGTTGGCGAGGTTCAGTTAGTTGGCGACTTGATTATTGATCGTGAATAAGGTAAAGCTTATCCAGGAGAGTTTATTAGCAGTTCAGAGTCTACAGAAGTAGTATGCAGATAATCGACGTCGACACTTGGAGTTTCAGCTTGATGATTGGGTGTTCTTGAAGGTATCACCCGTGAAGGGTGTGATGATGTTCGGAAATAAGGGGAAACATAGCCCGAGGTACATTGGGCCATACGAGATTGTTCGCAGAGTAGGCAAGGTTGCCTATGAGTTAGATATGTCATCCGATCTAGATGCAGTACATCCGGTCTTCCATGTTTCTATGTTACGGAAGTGTATCGAAGATCCATCCAGAGTTTTCTCAGTTAGTGATGTCCAGGTGACAGAGGGGTTATCATATGAAGAGATTCCTATAGCGATACTTGATCGCCAGGTCGAACGGTGCGGACTAAGGCGTGGCTTCGTCGAGTCTTGTGGCGGAATGATAATAGAGTGAAGATGATTTGGGAAGCAGAGGAGGACATGATGAAGAAGTATCCTCACTTATTTCTTACACCTACAGGTAATTCATTCTCCCTACTTGTCGATTTTGATTGACATATATGCATAAGTGTTATATTGTGGCCATGTGTGACATATTTGATTGTGTTGGGTATAGTTACAGGGGACTATGCCGACATCGGTTTAAGATTGAACTTAGTAAGAACATTCGGGACGAATGTTTCTAAGGGGGAAAGAATGTTACACCCCGTAGTTCCAGGACATGTATATAAGTACCTACGTGAGAAAATACGACTTTTAAGTTTGAAACGACAGAAAGATTACTTCTTCTTACAAAAAATATTCCGAACCTCGTGAAGGAAAAGGGTTTAATAATTGGAATTTGATTCTCAAATTTGGTATTTGATTCTCAAATTTGGTATTTGAGACTTATAGAATTTATTAGAATTTTGGAGAGATAAAATATTTTGGACCAATAGGAGGGTGACATGTGTCACCGTAACCACATGTTGGGCGATAAAGTGTTGGCCAAGTGCCCAAGTGGGCTCAAGATATTTATTATGCACAATCCTAGCCACACATGTGTTTTAATCTCCACCCTTGGTTTCATTATATATTCACCTAGTAGTACAAGACTTTAACACTTAGAAAATTTTCAAGAAAACTTTGTGCACACTTAGGAGGCTCTCGGCCAAGGCAACCTAGAAGAAGAAAAAATTCTTCAAATGTTGTTGATAAATCCCCATATTCAAACCAAGGATCCCTAGTAGGTGTTCTTAAATCCCGGAAATACTACGTTAATCCGCTAGTCGCACCTTGAAATCCTAAGGTGTTCTTCATATTTTGAGTTGGAACTTGAAGAGAAGTTGGTTATGAACTTCTAAGGGTTTGCTTGAAGTGGGTTGGGCGTAAAGGAAATGAGCTAAAGTTGCTAAGGATCGACTTTTAATCTTGAATTATATTTGGGCTTAGTTAGGTAATGATCCTTGTCTTCTTAATGTAATTGAAGATTTCATGTTATATTAGTTGATAAATGAGCTTGTGCTATAAGGAATAAAGATTTATAATTGTTTAGGATATTTGGAGGGTTAAAAACTGAGACATGGCATGTTAGCCATTGAAGTTGTTAATCAATTTGGTTGTTAGTTATAATTGTCACATGTTATACAAGAAAGGGAATTTAGTTGTTATAATTGTTGTAGCGTATTAGCATGTTAGTAACCACTTGGATTAAAGAATTGAAAAAGGACTATATATTTGTATTGTTGTTTGATTGGTTGTGCCTTAAATATGGCGTATTGGTTATTGATTTCGGGCCTTGAAAAAGGTGGGAAAGTAAGTAGAAACAGGGGAAGTGATGTCCAATTTTCCGTAGAATAAGAGACCTTATACTACTATTATTCTACCTTAGAAAGTTAGAAGTTGATAGGCGTATTATGGTCATTATAGGTTGACATTCTACGTGCGGCGTATTCAACTTAGCGGGTGGATTAAGGCGAAGAGGTATGTGGAACTTTCCTATCTTCTTGAGCATGAATCTTATAAATGTATAATGCGGTTGGCGTCGTATGTCTTAAATGAATTCGATGTCATTTTGGTACCATTGATTTGTTTTAAAAAGGTACAAGTTTAGTTGAGTTGGAAAGTTAAACTCACTCGGTTTTTAAATGATGTAAATGCCTTAGTTTTTCTAAAAACATAAAGTGTTATAATGGCTTTATGGGAAGTTAGTTATAACGACTTTATGGTAAGTTAAAAGTGGTTTACTTGAATGATTTAAAGAGAATAAATGATTAGATTTTGAAAGTATACGATACTTGATTTAGAGTATAAGTAACTTGATTTAAAGGTATATGTTACTTGAGTTTGGAAAGTAGAAGTTACTTGGTTTCAAAGCCTTGAAATGAATTTCTAAATGTGTAGTAACTTGATTTGAAAAATAGGCATGCCTTGATACTACGGTGTTAGTATCTTGTGGCTTTTATATGAAAAGGGTTCTTTTTAAAGGAATAGAAGTACGTAGTACTTTGGGGTTAGATTCCCGGATTTTACATGATAGTGCCTTAAGTTTAATTAATGAGAGTTAGATTGCTAACTTGCATATGTAGTTTATGATGGTCGTTAGTGCTAGTGTTATATTATTTATTACGGGTCAATCCGGGTCATGTGCATTTGCATTTAGTGGATTTGCTCCCGCGATGTGAGTATGGCGTATATGCTCATTGCGGGCCCACGAGTCCATGCGGGTGAAATAGTCTGTGCGGGTGAAATAGTCTCATGCGAGTCAAATTGCCTAAATGCGGGTGAAATAGTCTCGAGTAGGATTGCATAATGATACTCTGACGGTGTCCTAGTTTGATCGTAAGCTTCATTTTTAAGCGAAGGTTTAATCTTATTTACTCTCATTGTTAGTAAGGCACGATTATCGTTAATTTGTTTATCATACATGTTTCTAGCTTTATTTTAGAATATATGATTTCATTACTGATGCTGATTTCATATACTTGGTACATGTTTTGTCTTGACCCGCTTCTCGGGAAATGCGTTAAATGCTGCGGTAGAGGTAAGCAGTTGTCGATCCTCACTCTAGGATCACTGCTCAGCTTTTTGAGAAGCCCCATTACTCAGGAGGCTTATCTTTCGTACGGATCCACATTGTTGTAGATTTATGTACATTGAGGGTACGGCAGGCCCTGTCATCATAGATAGGGTTTAAATTTTTAGAGGTCTGTAGTCATGTTTTGTGGGTTGGACTTGTAAAAGATGTATCCCTTTGTTATGTATATATGCAGAAAAGTGGCTTTATCGGCTAGCCTGGTTCTTATTTCACATTACTGCATGTCTATGAGCTTTATTTATATTCTGTTGGTTATCTATGATGTATACCTGTAAGGGTGCCCAGGTAGGGCACCAGTCGCGGGCCCGGGGTCGGGTCGTGACAGAGAAGAACTATGGTATTATGTTGTGTGGGCCGAGATCTTCCCGAAATCGTGAGCATTGTTGTAATGAATTTATGGGCTGTTTTGTTTAGTTAAATACTGGAAATTTAGTTATAAATATGCATGTAAATTGTGGTAGTTGCTAACATATGTCCTAAAGGAATTAAGGTATAGAAAGGTTGAACATTGCACTCTCGTTGTTGTTAGAATATCTCTCGTTGTTGTTGGAATATGGACTGTTTTAGGGGCTGTTTTAATATGGTTAAAGGGGCTGGATTAACATGAGAAATAGGTGTAGTAATCACCTTGGTTGTTGTGGTTGTTGTAGTCCATGAATGTAAAGATAAAGAATGGATAACGATGACGTACATGGAGTATATGGGACTGATTTTGTTACATTCTTGAAATGTGTCTTGTTATTGATGGTGTTGACCTTGTGTGTGAATTGCGGATGTGATATAAGCGGGAAGTCTTGCCCAATTTTTTTATAAAAAGAGAGTCATCATTCGCTATATAACGTATGCTAGTAATCATAGAGTTGATGAACATGTTATAATTGTTATAGGTTGAAGTGCTAATTGAGACGAATTCTAATTATCGAGTTGGTATAGACGACAAGCGGTATGTGAAACTATCTTTTCTTCTTTTTGGCATGATTTATATAAAATGAGTGTACGACGGACGTACATAATTCCATTGAATCCTAATTCCGAGTGATACATGATATAATAGTTGCCTTTGATTTTACAAGTGATAGTTCATTCTATTTATTCCATTGAGAGTCAAATGATGATTTAATTTGTATAAGGTTACTCATGATATTCTATTCGTGCTTGATGTGATTATATTATTTCACCGAGTCCCGGGCCGGGTATGTATATATATATATGATAATTTTACCGAGTCCCAGAATGGGCCGGGTACGATATTGTGGACAGGCATCCACGGATATGATTTTACCGAGTCCCATGATGAGTCGGGTACGGTATGTGCACATTATATGATTTCACCGAGACCCTCACTAGAGGGTCGGGTACGGTATGTATATGTATATAACTTCATTCACCGAGTCCCACTTTGGGCAGGGTACGGTATATTATATGGACATACATGACTCTCATTTCATCAGGCACATGTGCATTGATATCTTTGATTATTATACTTGTCTCATGACATCTTTTGGCCAGTTATGATCTTCTTTACAGTACATGTATTGTATATTCGGTACATTTTTCGTACTGACCCCCTTTTTTCAGGGGTTGTGTTTCATGCCCGCGGGTACATGTACTCAGTTTGGTGATCCTCCAGCTTAGGATTTCCGCTCAGCTATTTGGAGAGCTCCATTGTTCCGAAGCTTAGTCATTTTGGTACAGATCCTTGCTATAGACTTATGCATATTCAGGGGTAGCGGCGGGGCCCTGTCCCGTCATCCTTCACTATTATACTCATAGAGGTATGTAGTCATGTGTGGGTTGTAGACATGTTTTGGTCAGCTGTACAGTTGTGATTTGTTTTGGATATTTTTGTATATAGTGACAGTCTTGTCAGCTTGCCTATTTGGTTATGATTGATTTGCTGCGACTCCTCGGGATACAGGTTCATTTCATATTCTATATTGTTCTTGGTATTAGTCGGATTATATGTGGCAGGCCAGTATAAGGGTGCCTAATTAGGGCACCAGTCGCGGCCCGTCGGGTCTGGTCGTGATAGGAAACTACAATCAAAATTTATTTCTCTATTATACACATTCATTTTAGACTAATCAAATATGACCTTTTGTTTAATTAGCTCCCACTATTTTAGCATACTTCTATGACCCCAAGGGAGAATACGGACCTAAAATATTTTAAGGTCATAATGGGCCAAGATCCAAACCTATGCTATATCCGCGTTTTCTTTGGCTGATAATTTCAATAGCACATTTTGGTAGGTATAAACCAATTGAAAAGCTTATTTGATACTCTTGGTTGATTAAATAATTCAATTTTAATCCCGCGTCCTTAGATTAGTCCGACACTTTGGCGCCAAGATTTGTCTAAGCAAGCCAACCCCATTACACGATTGTGTTTATGTATCTAAGCAAACTTGGTCTTTGCGAGCAAACACTTTGGTGTAAATAGCCACAAAATTTTATCATCTACTTTTACGTTTAACACATCTATGAAAGGGTCTGAGTCCTCGTAGACTTAGAGAAAATACTTTGGCATAAATACTCATATCACTAAAAATGATTTTGCACCCTAACAATTATAATGGACGACGCGCTTTAATTTTAGACTTGTATTCAATGTTTGAGGAACATTTTTCAGTTTTCAGGGATTTCAACCAAGATCAACATACATGTCATATATCATACGACATCCTATCATGCAATTTCTAAAACACATTTAGATGGGAAACCATCAACCCAATAGGCATGATAAAGATGGTTTTAATCAACTACTGGGCACCGCCTACCCAGACAGTCATTACGGTCATTTATATAAATCAATTACTGGGCGCCTCCTACTCAGACAATAATTGCGGACATTATGCTAATAATTAAATGCTCACATTTAAATCACTTAGCACATTTGTATATTATACAATAATATACTATTAATGATGATCATGGGTCTATTTGTCTACTCTAAAATCTATGTCTATGCCAAACAGTCCCTAAATATTTTCTGATTTTAAAAGTTTGATTTTGAGGAAATTCTGTAAACTTTTAGAATTTACAGTTTAGTCCCTCAAGAATTTAAAATTTCAATTTGAATCCTATTAAATTTAGAAAATCCAAATTTAATTTTCAGAAAATATTTTCAGGTTTAAAGGACCTGTCTGCAATTTTTAAATTTTAAAAAATTAATTTTCAGAAACTTTATTTAATTACATAATTGCCCGAAAGGATCAAATCTATCTAATTAAAAAAAATTAATTTCAGATTCTGAAACTTTTAAAACTTTAAAATCAGAATCTGAATATTTAAAACTTCAGTTTCTGATTCCGATTTATTTTTTGAAATCACCGTCGGTGCCTAACGGGCAGTAGCTGGAAAAATTAATTTTAACCTTCAGCGTCGCGACGCTCTAAGCGGCGGCGTCGCCATCAAGCCCTAGGAGGCGCCGCAGTGCTCTATCGTGTAGCCGTCACACCTCAATCCCAAAAACGCGAAATCTGTATTTTCAAAGTTCTAAAACTGGTTCAGGGTCAGATTTCCAGATTCATCCTCGTTCCCCTTCATCATCAAAAAACATGTTCATCGACCATTATTCAATTCCTTCTCGTTCTTCGTCTCAGTGCACCATATTTGAAAATGAACTGGCTACACACGTTGACTTAGAAGAGTTAGATTGGAATAACTTCCTCGATTACATCATTTTTTAACAGATCAGGAGACAAGGATTATGCGTTCTTAAGATTTTAAGGTTTTAAAGCTTCTTAACGACAAAAAATAGATTAAGACGAATCCTAACTCATATTAATCATTAATATTCATTATATAATCACACAAAATAGCTCAGACTCTGATACCACTGTAGGGTTTTGTCGGGTTCGTACACGCAGCAAAATTTGAAAATTTATGTTTCAAACACGACGGACGGTCGAACTGATGGATGATTATATAATGTAAACACACAAAATCTGTAATGCGTCGATAAAACACTTACAGTTTAGCAAATCTGCAATCTTCAAACTTCAAGTATACGCCGAGGGTGAGCACACAATTGTTCCTCGATTACAAGTTCTGAAAACTTCGATGGAATTTACTCTTATGGAAAGCTAGAAAATCCAGCAGAGTTTCAGCAGAGAATAATTCTATTGAATTGGGTGTGTGAAAATAATTATTGAACCCTCTATTTATGGCTGAAAAAATCAGTTAGGGTTTCGGTGGGCGTGCCCGTAAACCGAGGCAGTGGTCGTTCGACCCGTTGACACGTGGCGTCGCGCAACGGGAGGCGTCGTTGGCCCAAGGCGATCGCCCTAGTCGATCGCCGTTTCTATTTTAATTAAATCTGAAATATCATCTCGATTTAATTAAGCAATCATTATTTATTCTAATGTCTCGATTATAAACCAACTATATATATTCTCTATGATTACATCCTTGGATCAACGGAACAATTGACTTAGTGTTACCCTACAAGCCTTCACATATCGACACTAATATCATTAGGGTCTACACGAAAACTCATAGACGGCGGTTAAGACGAACTCAATATGTGAAGTATAGTTACACTAAACGTGTTGAACCTCTATATGGGTAGATAAAATTATTTCATTCACGACACTCGATCAAGCCTAGGATCTGCAAAGTGTCTATCCAAATAGTTTGATCATTATATCTCATCTATATTAGCTGACAACAAGACCATATCATAGATATGTTCATCGTTGACACAACGACTTAGTCAACCTAGTACCATATGAGAATCTGAGTGTTCTCTCGAAGATACATTCGAGAAATGAATCATAATTTTGGCTCAACTACCACCTTTAATCTTCATCGCAATAAACCCAATACAAGTCGCGCCTCAACCTACAAGACATTCGAGCTTAGGACAAGATCAAAGTATATTACTCTATAAACAAGGCGCGTATCGACCTCAAGTCTAAGGACTTCTATCTCCCACACGCCGATGACACTTTAGACATATAACAAACAGTGCATCAGCAGGGTATAGCAATACTTCAACAAGTATGCATGTGTCCATCACGAGTTTTCATAACTCGTAGCAAGTGACACATACTACATCCCTAAGGATATGATGCAGACAACATGTCGACGTATCACATATCATCGATATCTTATTCTCGATGATCATTAGTCGAGGGAATTTTAAAAGTTACGTTATAATATTAATCTCTCACAATATTAATAATCATGTAACCTCTTAGAGATGCAATTATAGAATATTACAAATAAACAACTAATAATTCAATAAATGCAAATGTCATAATATTAATCTCCATTAATATAAATATGAAT
Source organism: Przewalskia tangutica (assembly GCA_029844215.1). Taxonomy (NCBI): domain Eukaryota; kingdom Viridiplantae; phylum Streptophyta; class Magnoliopsida; order Solanales; family Solanaceae; genus Przewalskia; species Przewalskia tangutica. Next base: position 137,108,331 of record CM056722.1, on the reverse strand, counting down.
GTGTATAAAGTACATTTGTCCTAATACTGATTGTCTCTAGGACATACATATACTTTCAAAACCACCACTCATATTCCTCCATCCCATTACTTATATTTGGTTTCTTATCCTTTTCAATCCTTTTCTCAAGCTTTTATCTTCTCGTCAACCGTGACCTAGCATCTCTTTTTAAATTATTAATTGATTTATGAGTTTTATAGAAACAACGAAGATTCCACCCTATTGATTTCATGTTTATCCCTATAAATTCAACATATTTTTCTGATTGACAAATTCTAAAAAGTAAAATTAAACCCAATTTCTTGCTATTCTGCTACTTTCATGTCGATGATATTTGGCATCCAAGGCCTACATGTTGGCGTGATGAAGCCTTTAGAAAAATTAATGGCAGATTTTAGTTTAAACATGGTGGATAAATTGGCATTCGTGGTGAGCGAATCAAAATCAGCGACGGAGAAAAAACCAAGGCGACACAGATTTGGCTACATATTGGCATTAACTTATTCATAGGATTTAATTCAGGTCATATGCCTATTTGGTACTAAAATTTGTGTTATGTATTCCATAAAGGCCACGTGGTGTCTTTTTTCTCTTTAATAAATCTTGGTCAAATCAATCACCTAATTTACCTATTTTAAGAGCAAATTAGGTATATTATCAAAGTCACTAGTCTCAAATAGATTTTCACAATCTACAGATTCTACACTAAGACCTATTAGTAGTTCACTTAGAACTTGGTTTGAACAGTATTAGCGAATATTTTTTAAATATTCACAGTATATATTGTATTTATTAGTATCATGTATTTAAGGTAACTTATGATTCTTACTGTATTAAGAATCACTTTTGTATAACTATATATATTGTGATTAATGAAAGAAATCCCTAAGTCCAATATCTTATATGGTATCAGTAGCCTAACCCTAGAAATTCTTCTCTCAACCCCTCCCCATCGCTTCCTGGTCACGCAAGTGCCCTCCTCCCTAATTTCCAATCTTGTGGTTATCATGTCTCCTCTTACCTCTCCTAAATCTACTGGTTCTACCTCTGGTTTAGTTGATACCCCTCTTCCTTCATCAAAATCTTCTTTTCATCCAACATTATTACAAATATCAAGAATTTTGTCCCTATTATTCTCGACCAAGAAATCTGTCAATATTCTATTGCTGGTGATCGTGTATTTTATATACACCTGAGTCATTTAGTTAGTCTTTTGTCCCGCTTTTGTACATACAAAGTGTCGTATTAGGATAGATTTTCTTTCTTTTCGAGTCAGTGGCTAAAGTGGCCAAATGAAAAGGAGCTAAAAGAGGAAAAGAAGAGGTACTAGAGCCAAAACGGAGAAAGTGGCAACGAGGCCGAAATTCAGACTGCACATGCGCCTCGCAAATGTAAGCAGGTCGCGGCGCCATTATTCAGAGAGCTCGCAGAAGATCCAGTACGCGGCTCGTGAGACCGAATGGTCGCGCGCCTAAACATCCGAGAAGCCACAGAGTTGCAGGCCGCGCGCTCGCATGCCAGACATCGGGCCGCGCGCCAAAACACCCGGTATTGCAGAACTTTAGGCGCCGCGCGCCATCTCAGTGGCGGGCGCGACGCGAAAAATTAGGTCTTTGACGGATTTTGGGCCAACTGCAGGGAAAAGAGGAGACGCTTTAAACCTATAAAGGAGAACCCTAGGCGGCCATGGTTCCTTTCTTGCCAAACACAAGGTTTTCTTTGCCTAGAGATCGGAGACCTAAACATTAGTAATTTCTTTCCTTTTTCTTTTCTTTAATTCGCTTTTTGCACGATGAAATTTGAATTAGTTCTCGTCATATTCACGGCTAGGAACTAATTCTCTTATGTATTTTCTATGTTGAATTCTTGAACCTTATGTTATAAAGTAACGACGCTTATGGTTATTATTCTTATTGAGAGATCTATCCAATAATTGAGTTGAATTCTTGGTAGCTAATTGACAACTAGTTATCACTATATGATTTCTAATCAGATTCTGAAAAGGAGGGATTGTGAATATGCTGTAAGTCGGGTAGACGGTCTTGAATCGGGGATGAAAATACCTCAATTAGATTTGTAGCGCTGACGAGGCTTAACAACCCCAATTTTGCGCATTGCGCGTGACGGCCAACTAGGTTTTTGTGCTTAATCCTCCCATAGAGTTACCCTTATCGAAAGTTAGGTAAGGAACAATACTGGGTCGAGTGTTTATATAACTAACTGGAGTATAAAACGATTTCAGAAACCCGCTTTCTCCAAAAGAAGAACACCATAAGTAATGCATTAACAAGTAACATGTTTGATAGTAAGGATACATAGAAGCCCTATTCTCATCACATCTGAAGTAATTATTTACATTTAAATAGCTTTTGAAATTCTTAGTTATAAACAACCAATCAAATATTAATTCGCCAAATAGATACTAGAAAATAGATCACTGGTACTTGAACCCTAATCCTAGAGGACGATATTCGGTCTTATCTAAGACTATACTACTTGATACGATAACGCACTAAGGCTTAAAGTGGTGCATATTACGCGCATCAAGTTTTTGGCGCCATTACGGGATTAGGCAATAGTTCAATATCAAATTATCTATTTTTAATTTCTAATTTGATTTAATTTTCATTTTTTTATTTATTTTTAGTTTCACGAAAATCGTGGTGCCGTGATTCTTTGTTTGTTTTTGATCTTTCTCGTGATATCGCTTTACGCGGAGAAGATGAGTCGACACTCTTGTTCCCTTCAATCCGAATTGAGAAAGTCCGCAAACGTAATGGTAAAGAATCGGGCCTGCAACGCTGATAGAAATGGACTGCTCCCAACAATAACAGACGAGAGGCGGTTAGGTGAAAATCAACTTAACCTGTGAGATCCTCAAAGAAGTGCCAATAGATATGGAGGACGTGGTTCGAATCCACCAGAAAGAAGTCTCGGAGATTATGTGCTACCAAGAGTGAATGGAGCACGATTGCATTAGGCTCCTACACAGAGCCAACAATTTCGAGATAAAACCACGATTCGAAAGCAATGGCAAGAAGACACAAAGGCGCTTCTGAGGATCGCCATCTGAGGATCCACATATGCACATAGCAAATTTCGAGCTATGTGCCACTTTCAGATATAACGGCATCGATGACGCCGTCAGATTGAGGCTCTTTCCTTCTCACTCGTGGATGTGAGCAAAAGTATGGTTGAATTCTCGCCAATGATTCGATATTTACATGGCACGAGCCGCACGTAAATTCCTAGCCAAGTTCTTTCCACCGTAGCAAAGAAAATTAAGAGTGGAGTTGAACAACTTCTATCAAGTCGATGGAGAGTCCTTATATGAAGCATGGGAGAGATTCAAGGATCTACAGAAAGTGTCCACACCATTGCATTGAGTTGGGAACTTGGTTCATATTTTCTACAACGCCGAAAGCAAGACAAACCGTAACCATCATAGATGCAAACAGCAGCGGGCATTCATGAGGAAAACAGCCACGACGCCTACGCAGTTATTAGAAGATATGGCCACTAACAACCATGTCACCAAGAGTAGGCAACCAATGGGAGAAGAATCGTGGGGTCCACAAGACGCTATTGCGCTGAACGCACAAGTCGCTCTTCTAGCGAAACAATTGCAGCAACATACCGTGTCGGAACGCTGTGCAACCGAAAATCATGAGATATGTGGCGCCCACATACATTTGATAGGTGTCCTTCGGATCCCAACAACATCCCAACGGAAAGGTGCAGAGTGTCAAGCAGAGTAACTACCATAGGCAACGCAACAACCCCTACTCAAACACTTATAATCGGTGGAGGAATCACCCAAACTTCTCACGGAGAGGAGATCAGGCCAAAGAAAATCGCATTCTGTACAAGAAAATCAAGCCAACAGTAACCAATATCGTGGGCAGAATCCGTGATAGGGGCCAAGATGCGTAATCCATCTGCAGAATCAATACTCTTCACTCAAGCTCCCCAAATTTCAACAAACAATGCACCAGTCGAAGAAACTGTATGAGCTTAGCAGCCATGACAAAGACTTGACAACGCCCTGACGCAGCTTATAACAGACCCAGATCCTCGCTCAAACTTGGAAACACAGTAGATGCCTAGCAAAGCAGTAAACATCAAACATCAGTGACATTGCCAAGCAATACCGAGGTAACCGGTGGAGCAATGTAAGGCAAAGCAATTGAGAAGTGGAAAACAATTGGAGCAAATAAATGCTTCACCAATAGTCGAGAGGAAGCAGAGTTAGAAAAGATAAGCGGTCAATCCTAGCTCAAATGATGAGAAACTCCGATAGCCGAGTATACAGAAAAGACTCTTTCCCAGAGATTACAAAGTAAGCGGTCGATAAACAATTTTCCAAATTCTTGAGGTATTCAGAAGTTGCACATCAACATACCGCTTATAGAGGCTTTGAGCAAGATGCCATCTTATTTCAAGTTCACGAAAAGAAATCTTGGGAAAAAGATAACCGGCCGACATGTAGATAGTAGCACCAATGTAAGAGTGTAGTGCTATCTACAAAAGAAATTGCCACCAAAGCTAAAGGACTGAAGCTTTACACTACTACGCACATGCTGGTGACTGCAATGTAGCTCTTCGCGTGATTTAGGCTGAGTATAAATTTGACGCCCCTATCGCCAAAAGATCGAGTTAGAGAGCCAAACTCACCACCGTGAGTCCGCAACTAGCCGACAGATGCGAGTTCATCCACGCGGAAGATCGATATGGACGCGGGCGAGAAATTTTTTCTTTCCCCGCAGATTTCATTCTCGATACGGAAGAAGATGCAAAATCCCGATCATATCGTGGCGCCATTCCAAGAACGGCAGCCTCGATTGACGCTGAAAGGCGAGAGCTAACGCTAAGAGCGGAGAACGAAGAGATGGTGTTTAAAGTCTTAAACACGCCATCGAGCCAAGAACGTAAGCGGGTGTTTTGCAATCAACACCACCAAACCCCACGCGAGCTATCAGTAATGCAACCAAAGAGGATGAGCCCAAGAAAGCAAGCATGGTTTGCCGAGACGACACTAAACGCAGGTAATTGTTCCTAACTCCTACTACCGATAATGCTAAAAAGAAAAGGAGAAAAGGAAACGCCAAACGTGGCGAATGGATCGGGTCTGGGACTTAATCCACCCTGTGGCTAGTAAGTCTCATAACTTGGTCCGCTAAAAGACGTTAAAGATAAACATGGTTGAGGCAACCTAACGCTTTTTAATTATGTTATTTTAATTTGGGCGTTATTTTATTTAGTTTGTTTAAGAACCAGCCTCATTGACGATCTTGTTGTTTGTGATTGATGTGTACAAGAAATTAAACCGGGGACGAAATAAATCAAGAAAAGCACGGATTTCAGAGAAGCTGTGGCCATGGCCAGAGCGTGGCGGCGCTAAAAGATCCGAACAGCTCGGAAGTGGAGCCGCGGCTCCTGCGAGCAGGCCGCGCAGAGAATTCCAAAGTTGTCGAGTTTAGCGCGCGCCGGTGAGCCAGGCTGCGGTAAAACCCGGCGAGCGCAGATGATTAGAGCCGCGCCAAAAAGGCAGCGCGCTGCGCCGGTTTTAAAAATCCGTAACTTAAAACGCCCAAAAATCAGATCTTTCCCAATTCCAACTTCAAAAACCTAACCTTCCCTCTCCAAAAACCCACGAAATTTCAGAAACTCCCCCACAAATCCTCCACAAATCCAACCCAACCACAACCTAAACTCTTAAATTCCCAAAACCCCCCAACTATCTCAAACAACAAAGCTCCATTCCATAGCCTCAACCCACCAATTGAAACAAGAACAAGTCAATCTTCTCATCAAAAGCGTAATCCTATCTCGTTTCGAATCCTTTTACTAAAGTCATGTGAGGTAGTTTGGAGAAGTATTGTAGTTGAGAAGTTCGAGGCTGAAAAGTGATTGTAGTCGAGAAAGGAGTAGAAAAAGGCGTCGGGTACTGAAAGTAAAGATCAAGCCGGGTGTTGTTTTTCGGGCCGCTAGTTGTTGAGTGTAGGAGACGCCAGGCCACTAAGTTAAAAGCTCCGTAAACTGCTTTTAACCATGGCCACCGTGAAGAGAAGAGGCTCCACATCCACCCCAACACCCCAATACGATTTAAAATAGGTTCGCGAGTTACCGTGCCTACCAAAGATACAAAAGACTTGATACTAGACCCGTAATTGCAGACCTAAAGCGGAATGGATTACCGTGCGATCCTACGGGACGAAGACGCGCATGACTCATCCGCGATGATTGAGCTGGGGGGGAAGAGATTTGTCAATCCGGAGAAGATAACACCGCTGAATACAACAAACGCAGCTGAATTTTATGCAAACTTTCCTGGTACATATAAAGTGCTGCTTTCAGGCGGTGGAAATTATACGCACGTGATCGCAGGTAAGCAATAAATACAACGCTAAAAACACTTGATGTTGGAAGAAAAGTAGCGATTGGAACCATTTTAGAATACGGTCTCAGAGCAAAGAATAACATCGATCGGAATAATATTTGCATTAACATGCCGGTAGCTACCCCCGCATCGCTTTTTGAGATCTAAGGAATGGATCTGAGCAATCGAGCAGTGCCAATTCAACAAGGCAAACTAAGGCTTGGCCGTATTTCGCCGCTGCCCGCAGATGATTCCATCTACGCACTTCACCGTGAGCGTCGTAAGATTGCAGATTAAGCATTGATTTATGAATTACGATGGGCCGGAGTAATTGATGCTGAAAAGAGATAGTTGCGTAGCATCAAGAAATCAAAGAAGTGCTGGGTGACAATATGTGGATCGGGGACACCGGCTTCACTTATTACCGCCTATGCTTGGATACGAGCGCAAATCTCCCACAACCACCCACGTATACTCACGAAAGAAACCAATCCGGCCGGTGTGCCCCATGTGATGTTAAGCACTTCTTTTCCGCACTCCCAGCCCCCCGGAAGAACCTGCACGAAGAGTACAACCCAAGAAGCAGCAAGTAAATGCTACAAGAAGAGCAAAGGCAACTAGATGTGATGAAGACGTAAGCTCAAACAGGCCTCACATGAGGCGCGACCTAGCCACCAAACTACTAACCACAAGAGCCAGAGGTCCCTTCAGTGAGCCTGGCACACAGTGGCAAGAATTGTATCTCAACACCGTAAGGAGGATGATGCGCACCTTTAAAACAGAGTATTAAGGATAAAGCAAGAAACAAGGCAACAAATCGACGAGCCGAGTGCCTTGCTTCAACCAATGGTCGACAGATTATCCACCGCCACCACCACCATTTTAGCCATAAGTTTGTAAGTGTCGCTTTTCTTTTACTGTTTTGAGCCTACACACATTGGGGGCAAATGTGTGATTTAAGTTTGCTCAGTGTGTACTTTTGTGTTTTAGGGGTTTTTATTTGGTGTTTGCATGTTATGTTTTATTTAAATTTTTGATTTGTTTATGTTTATTTCTAGTCACCAAAATTTTCTTTCGAAATAAGTAATGGTCATTAAAAGATCATGTGATGTCAGAGTTGCCAGAAACACCTAATGAAGTAAGTGGAATAATGTAAAGGAATTGAAGCAACTATCTAAACACTTAGGCTGGGAGCATGCCAAAAGTTCAAGCATAAATCCTGGCCTATCTTTGAGTTTCTTAAGTAAGCATTTATGATGCTAAATGATAAATGTTTTACGAAAGATGAGTGCTTGCTATTCGAGGCTAAATAGTTGTGGATATGACAAGCTGGGTTAGAGATGACTGTGCATTCTTTGATAGCCAATTCCTACCATTCTTTCATCCCGTGACTTAAAATATCCCTAGTCACCCCCATCGAGCCTAAATTGAAACTTCTTCTTTGACACCCCTACATTCCCACAAAATTGTGCCATAGCGTGAAAATATGAAATAGTGGAGGCTACATATCACAAGAAGAAACAAAAGAGTGAGACAGTTTTGAGGCACCCTAATGGAAAAGTAATAAAGAAAGAGAGCAAAGCCTAAGTCTTGGGGGTGCCTATTTGTATATCATTTCACTCTTCACCCAAAACAAAAGAGTGGAATGATAGAATCAAGTGATGAAGAATCAAAAGAAAAGTGGAAAATGTCTGAAGTGCCAAAGAGCTTGCATGGTACGTAAAAAACGAGTCTAAATGCATATCTTTACCAACTCCTACCTAAGCCTACATTACAACCTTCAAAGTCCTCAAGATCTTTTATGCATATCCGCACTAGTGGAGAATAGCTAGCAAGCACGCCATAGGGAATTCTTGAATTTATATAATACATTTAGTATATCGGGAATTTCATTAAGCATGATGAATATGAGTCTTGGCAAGGGAATATTTAGCTTCATGTGTTTAGTATGGTGTCAAAATTTTACGCTATATGTTCCTCAGATATTATTCTCGCTAACCTTCTATGTTTTTCATTAACATTTACGCAGCTAAAAGTGCGATTAATGTACAGTAGAGTCCTTTATTTTTCATTCTTTGAGTCTTTTATTGTATTTTTCTATCTTTGCTCGAGGGCGCAGCAAAGGTTAAGTTTGGGG